>JAPYYS010000877.1:0-108633 GCA_030522525.1 Campopleginae sp. 14b
GCGAGAGGGGGGGGGGGGGGCAGGTACGTATACGCAAGCTCGTTGGCGGGGGCAGGTATTGGCGCCACCTCCGACGTTCGGCCCCACAAATTCGCTAGAAAGACGCGTGGGGAGAGGGGGGTGGGGGGGGAGGTTTATACATATATATATATGTGTGTGGAGCGAGACTTACGCCTTACGCTACGTACTCGCTCGGTATTCTCCCCCACCGGTATATCTGACAATGCGAACCGCAGCAGCACGTCGTTGCTCGATCCGGCGGCGCGGCGTTTGTCTCGCTCGTTCCTTATCCAGGCGCCAATGGCCAACTCGCTCGCGCGCGCACCTTCTCGTCTCGTTTAGGGCGCGCGGAAGGCAATAAACGTGTGGGTGCGTGCGTACGTGTGTGTGTGTGTGTGTGTGTGTGCGAGATACCACGCTGGCTCCGTGCATCCCCCTCTGCCGACCCTCTGCTCCTGGCTCGGCTGTGGACCGCGCGCTCATGCTGCACAACGCTCCGCTCCGCTGCGAATAACCCAACCTATAAGCTCATCCACCGTCCAACTTGATTCCACGACGCGACTGACCACCACCGTCGGCTCGACGACGACGACGACGACGTCCACGAAATATAACCCCGCGCCCGCGATATTCACAAACTCCTCCTCGAGACGAGCTCCCCCGCCTCCTCCTCCTCCTCCTCCTCCTCCCCGCGGAGAAGGCCCGCGAACCTCTCTCTCTCTCTCTCTCTCTCTCGCTCGCTCGAGCAGCAAGAGCGAGAGAGAGCCCGGCGCTTTGGTCCCGCCACGACAGAGCAGCAGCGGCTCACGGGCGCGCGCCACCTTTTCTCTCTGCCCCGAAAGGAAGAGAGCGAGAGAGAGAGGAAGCAGAGATATCCCGTTAATCGTAGCCGGACGTGCTCCAAGTCGAGCTCGCGCGCGCGCCACGCCACGAGAGAGATTCCCGTCGTGAGTTCTCCGGCTGCTGCCATCAATAATAATCCCGCGAGCATCTATTCGCGACGCTTATTTTTCAACTCGTCGCAATAATACTCGATCGTATCGATCATCGATCACTTGTTTCTTCGACAAAGTTTTCCAAGTGCTGTTAAACATCGCGCCGCGATCATCTTGCTCCTTCGCTATCCGGCCAATCGCCGACGCGCCCGCGCGCGCCGGTCCAAGTGTTTTTGTGCATTTTTACGCGTTTCCTAGAGATAAAAAAAACGTTCAGCTTTGACGCTGAGGCCTCGACGACGACATGGACATGTCTGAAGATTGTTGGGACCACGTGGGTCTCCTGCAGGATCTTTCCAATCCGGATAATCCACCCCCGCCCCCCGGACATCAATCTACGGATTTTCTCTGCGTCCAACAACAACAACAACAACAACAACAACAACACGAGGTAAGTCGCTTTGCCTATTTAGTGACGACGTACCTCGAGTTGTCAGAGATTTTCGGAAAAAAAATCGACGCTCATTTATTACGAAACTTGGAGGATGAATAAAAAAAAAAAAAGTATAAAAACACGGGAGAAAAGTGGAAAATTTGGTCGCCTCGCTCGGACAAGCGTGGCCCGATCGATCTGACAGTTTGATCGAACTCTCCGCGAGAAAGCTCGGAGAATTAAAGAGCCCCCCAATAAGGAAAAAAGCAACATGTGGTACGCGCGCCGAGAGCCTCTTGATTATTTTATTCCGAGGTTTGCCTCGCGGATCAGCCGTCGCTCGGGCTCAATTCCCGCGCGCCTCTCGTTAGCACCCCCGCGAATTCTGTTTCGAGCGTCCAAGCGCGGCTGACAAAGACCCAACGCGCAATGTTAAAACGCGAGGAAAAGAGAAGCGGCGAGCTCATTACGGAAACTGCTCCGCGTCGCTTTGCATCCACGAAAAAAACGACCTCCGAACGTTATCCTTACGATAATCAGTCCGAAATGTCCAACTCGTCCGGCAAACTCGCGCTAATTGGGCTCCGAGTGACGAAATCGGTGACTCGGTAACGCGCGAGCCAACTGCCGGGCTCCTCGGGGACCAACATCGTCGAGCACACTCGCGAGACTTTCGGCTCCGCGGTGACGAAAACATTGGGCGTTTTATCTTCGGCGCGCGTGTCCGGATCGATCCTTCATCCTGTACGATGACGAATAAGTCGTACGGTCATATGTACGGACGAGCGCAAACGCTTATTCCGACGGGGCGATACGCGAGCCGCACGACGCCAATCGAATACAAACGGCGTGCGAAATCGCTGAAAGACGTGAACTGCCTAATTTGACACGTATTCGTTGTTCTCGCGGCGACGATGAATCATGGAAATTTTTCATTATCCATGAGGAAAATTGTCGAAATAAAATGTCGAAGCGCGATTGGCCGGTTTATAAGGCGACTAAATAAATGGGAGTCCGGCATGGACAGGTGCGGACGACGCGCAAGAGAATCCTCAATAATACCAAAGTCCCCGATGCCTCTCATTTCGCATCCTTTGAGTCGCCATCCACCCGGCCATTACGTATTTGTTTGTTTCTCCAAAAGGATACACGCATCGAAAGGATCAATGCTCTATACCATAATCATATCTTTCCACTTAACGTGGCCAACGAGCCCCTGCGCTCTATGCATGAAGCAAAACTTTCACCTGTGCATCGAAAAGCATCGCCTATACTTTTCTCTAATAACTATCCTAATAACCTTAATGCCAGGCTCTAGCTAAATAAATGTTATGAGGCTCGGAGAGCTTCCCGGGCGTGTGTGTCCGAAAATAAAAGTATAGATTTCCGTTTCAATTTTTCGTTTCGGGCAAGAGGCGCGTGCACGCCGTTGCCGTAACGAGGAGCCCGGCGGCGGCGGCGGCGGCGGCGGGAGCGTGTGCGTTTATATTTTTTCATTTCTTCATGTGTGTTGGTAAATCGTCGTCGCGGCCGAAGAGGATAGAAAAATATAAAAAGGGAGGAGGAGGAGGAGGAGGAGGAGGAGGGAGCTAAACCGCGGGCGTTGGTCACGCTGGCCTGTAATCATCCAGCCAAATTATAGACATTTAGGAAGGACGCCGGCTCGATATATTTATTTCGACGCCAGTTCGCACGGGGTAGCTTTCTGCTATGGGACTAAGAAGAGGAGGGGAGGGGGAGATTAAGGCGCGCGTGCAGCTCCAAGGGACCTTAAAAAAAAGTAACTTATTGCTAGCACCTCTATCGCGATTTGCAGCCGGATCCCTTAACGCTGAGAGCGAGCAAGATCGCCGCCGCGAGCAGAGCCCCCGAATCTTTGTGCCTGCTGCACCTGCTCCCGAGTCCCGTGCCCTGCTCGGCCCTGCTCGGCCCTGCTTCTCTGCGTGCCCTTTTGCTTCCCGATCACCGGCCAGATTCACCTCCGATATCCGGCCACTGCTGTCCCCTTTCCCAATACATATTAAATGGCTGAGGGGGCAGCCCTTAGCCACCCCGTCAATGGATCGCGACTGCTCAACGCCGGCAAACTCGGAATTTTCAATGTTTCGGGTATTTTTCGGGAACGCGATCGCGGGACATGGAAATTTAATTATAAATTTCGTAGTTTTTGGGCCTCGAATAAAATACGACGAGGAATCCGAAGAAATTTCGAGTCGTTATTTATATTTATTTGATTTTTTTCTCGAATGGCCATGGTGCCCCATAGATTCATCGGACGAAACGACTCATTAGCGAAATATTGTCGAGAATAAGCTTAGCGAGGATGGTAAAGGAGACAGCTCGCACGTATGACTTTCCCACGGGGGCGAAGACGATCGCACCTGTTTGTCTCATCGCTATTTATTGTCTCAATGTTCGTGCGAGTGTTAATACGTGAGTGAGTGTGCCTGTGCGGGGAATATTTTTGGGGATTATTAGGCAGGCGATAGGTTAAGTGTTTGGTAAATTTACGCGACATATATCGAGGAGTTTGGAGGCGCCACAGATTTTTATATTCATTCTGCGTGTCCGAAGGAATCTCGCGAGCGAGCTCTCGCTCTCTCTCTCTCTCTCTCTCTCTCTCTCTCTCTCTCTCTCTCTCTCTCTCGGTTCGTCTCTCTTGCGTCAATGATGCGAACATTCTTCGAGGTCCGGGCCGACGCCGCCATCTTCCGCCAACTCGAGTATTAAATCCTCTCGGGGACCCCATGTGAAAATTTTTCATGTGGGAGCGGCCGATACACAAATCTCTCGCAACACTCTTTGTCTTCCCCCCCCCCCCCCCCCCCCCCCCCCCCCCCCGCCCCCGGCGGCCCCTAACTCGGTAGGAAAGTCACGATTTTTGAAAATATATTACTCGGCCTATTTGAATGACGAATATTTGGCTCGATGCCTCCGAAAAAATTTCTCAGCATCGCCAGATAAGAGAAACTCACCCTCATAAGAATTTTGCTCGCTAGACATTAAAATCTCATGGAAGATGACGTGGCGATTTTTCGATGGAGAAAAAATTTCCCATCATTCGAATAAAAACAATATCCAGCCCCATAAGAAATTCTTCGACACCATAAAAATCTGATGGAATATTGTGGGGCGATTGTTGGATCGAGAAAATCGTCATCGATGTCCAGTCCCGGGTCATCCTGGGCTGTAAGATCGCGCAGGTGTCCCTGCAGGCCATTTTGCGTCTCGCACAGCACAAATGTCGAGGAGAGAGAAAAAAAAGGAACACACGGAGACATCGATATATATTTATATATGTATAAAATGCAGCGGAGATGTTTGGTGAGACACGATGTCGAGGGTTTGTCAGGGGGTGCATATTCATGGGCCGTTGTCGACGGGAGAAGAGAGAGAGAGAGAGAGAGAGAGAGAGAGAGAGAGAGAGGAAGAAAGCGTTAACGACCGCGCGAGAGGCGTGTAACGTTAAATTTTCGTGGCGTGTATCTGTCGCGTTATCAAGAGTCGCAATAATCTTTTGTCGCGGAGGGTGTTGGATTAAGAATAAAGTATATAATAGTGCGATTTATCGGAGAGGTCATTAAGGAAATCACGAGCGTCTATTATATTGGCGGAGGCTGATGGGCCTGTGGAGAGGAAAAAGCATGAGGCACTTGAGTAAATGGTGACGTAGTGCTTTCCGATAAAATTTCATCGATAGTTCGGACAAAGTGCCTTAATGTCGCGTCGACCCTTTACATAGGCGCACGTTCACCCTTGCGATGAATCTGGGAGCGCGTATTGCACGGTTCGCACGGTCCATCGTCTCTGTAGCACTTTCTCGAGTGCCAAAGACACGGCTCGCCCCCGCAGCCCTTGCGATTCTCACAGCTTATGGAGCCAGCGACTTGGTATATAGGAAATACGTTTTTTTTTTATTTTTTTATTTCTATTTTGTTGACGCACTCGGAGCCGGAGGTTCGCTTTTATTTTTCCAGCGATTTTTGGGGCCGACTGGTTATTCATGTGCCGCGAGTTGCTCGGGCACTTGTCGTGCACTTGTCGCCGGCACCCCATTCGCCTTTTCATTATTTTTCCCTTGCTCGGCCTGGCTCCGCCGAGGTGCAGGCTCTGCGGCGATCGCGCGTCCTCGAAGGGAGAGAAAAAGCGGCAAAGAAATAAAAGAAGCGATTTGACACTCGGGCTGAACACGTGACACGTGCATCCCGCATATATAGACGCGAGGCATTCAGTCTCTGTTTTATATTGTATGGATATGTGTTGGCGAATGGACACGTGTACGACGTCGTTCGTCAACGTCGTCTAAGAATTTCCGAGCGGTTCCCGCGCACCCCTATATGTTGCAAATATATAAATAAACATGGCCTATACACGGCGGAGGAGAAATTAAGTGGCCTATCGCGATAATCGTTACTTCATACGTGTCGAAACGACTGAATTTAAAGCACGATACGTGTCTCGGAAATGTGCGACCTTCCGCAGCTCTCTCGACTGCTTACATTCGCCGTGGGAACCAACAAGAAAAGCCCCCGACCCGTTGCTCCTGACCATTTTATTTCATTTCAATTCCGTTCTATTTTATTGAATTTTATTTTTATTTTATTTTTTAGTTCGTATAACGCTCTCGTCTGGTTGGCGAATTAGTTTAGAAAAAAGCGAATGTTCGCGAGGTAAAATAAAGAATAAAATTTACGGAGGAAATTGCAAGGGGGTCGTGGGGCTGGAAAGAAGGGGGGAAGAGTATTTTATTTGGTGCTGGATGGGGCGAGTGTCCCACGTCTAAGGTTCAGTTTCATTAGCTCGCTCTAATCATTGTGCTCTTTAGTTTGAAATTTATATAGATAGATATATGTGTCGAATGGTCGGGTACATGCTCGAGGGTGGTGGTGCTCTCTTCTTACGGGGTTGTTGGCTGCCGAGTTATGACGCAACAGTTTGCGCCCCTGGGGAACCGCACCAGTCGAGGCGAAATGTTTCGCGTTATATGTAGAGCATATTCGGGGGCTGTGTATATAGTTGCACACGTTTCTTCTATATTAGAGTGGAGCTCGGGACAAAGCGAGGATGAGGAGGAGCAGGGAGAAAGCTCTCAGCGAACTCGGGCGCGGTGGTACAAACTTTAAAGCATCGAGTTTAACGTTCATATTGGCCCTCCCTCTCCTCTCGCTCTCCGCGGACATGTTAATTTCGAGATGAACACGAGATAGAACGGCGCAGGCTCTTGTCAAAATAGTGAAAGGAAAAAAAAAGAAAATAGTGCACGAGCTCGTGCGAACGGGAGGAACAAGCTGCGCGCGAAAGAGGGAAAACGATCATCCGAAAAGACCAGCATTCGCTTCTTCCCTATAGCTTTGGAGAAGAAAAAAAAACACCACTTTCCCGCTTATTCAGCAATGATTCAATTCGGATGTGCTTTTTACGCCCGCTGTGGGAGTTTCCCTGTCTATAGATATTCCTTACAGATATATAGACACGGATTGTATAGATATATATCCTCCGAACAGGGGTGTGTAGCCGTGAAAGTAATCCTGCACGGGAAACAGATTGCCCACCGGCATTCATTCACTCCTCCATACCCTCGATCTCTCTCCATATATATATATATATATATATATATATACATTGAGAATAAAGAGACAGAACCGAGGTTTTCCTTTCTTCCTCCAATTCTCCCCTGCTCCACCGAGTAATCGCCCCTTTTCGAGACCGATGTCTTCGCGATCCCTATATTTCTCTTTTTCTCGCCTCTCTCTCTTCTCCTCCTTTCATTCATTTTATCAATAGACAGAGAAAAACGCACCGAGAAGTTGCTCTACGCACACGCAGAGATAGATGTCTTTTTCCCTCCAACTTGCCTCGAATTAACCGACCAATTGTCACGCCATTCTATTCAGATACTCCAATCCACTGCGGGGGAAATATCTCCAAGTGTATCGAAATAACACACTCGCCAGGGCATGAAAAAATTCATATTTTTTTAATAATTACTCTGAAAACTCTAGCCCACCCAAAAATGTATCCAATCTCATGAATTTTAACGATTATTTCATTATTTCGTCATCAGCTTTGATAATAACGTTGTTGAGAGTCCAATCGTTGGTTTGCCGTCAAATTTAGTTTTTTTTCATTATTTTTCTTATTCCGTTTCTGTATGAGATTATTTTTGCTTGTGTTTATTTGATTTTTTAATAATTATTTATATAATAAATGAGGGTCTCAGTCAGGGCAATGGAAACATTTTTTTTTTCCAGGCTCTAAACCGGAAATCGGTAAGAAAATTTAAATTGTTTTGAAAATAGAAGGAAAAATTGATGGAAAATGGCAAATTTTTGAGTGGGATTATCGGTTGGATCGAAAGGATTTGTTAAAGTTGATAATTCGATAGGGAAAATGAAAGTTAAGGGGCCGCGTGTGTCATTATTTGCCTGAGGATTCCTTGGAGATTATTGTTATTAATGATAATAATAATGGTAATGAGAGTATGTTTGTATGGAGGAAGAAAGGATCGCGTTTGACCCGATGTCGTCGTGCTCGTCTCATTGCCAGTCGGTCGCGCATATATTAATATACACAGAGAGCTCTTGGCGGGGTTGTTTCGTATATAGGCGCTCGGTGTTATAGTTGGCCAGCTGCCGGCTCGTTTGCAGCACGCGAGCCTCGAGCTCTCACCTGTAACGTATAGTTTCTCTTTTTCTTTCCTATCTCGCTCCTCATATACATTCGCGCATCGCCCGAGCTCGCCTTTTATTTTTCTCTCTTTCTATTGCCTTTCATATCGTTCAGCCTTATCCCGCATCGTCCTTATATTAACTTTTTTCGTTACTTTTCGTTTGCCCCGTTTAACGAAAAAAAAAAAAATAAATGGAAAATATCCATTAAAACATTAGCGTCTCCTTTTGATACGCTGACCGATAAACGAGTCTCGTAATAATGACGAATTAACGCGGATCATCGGCCGAGCAAGCAGCAAAAAAAAGGTGAAAAAAAAAAAAAAAAAAGAAAAAAGTCTCTCGCGTTATGGAATTTTTGGGATTCTGAAACGTTGAGATTAAACGAAAAATGTTTTTGCCCTTAATTATTTATTGAATTTTGGCAATTGTGGCAATTTTTCGTGTCGATTATTTTGGTGCTGGCTCCCAAGAGAGGATCGTGTCTTTTTTCCACACCGAATATTGCTAAATAATGACGAGCTATCTCCTCTGGAAATAGAGATTTTCGTTGCATTCCATCGATGCAAACTTGAACATGATTTAATCTGCCTCGTCTTTGAGTTGATTTACTTTTTTAAATATACGTACAAGTTGCTGACTGATATCGATGTTGCGATATGTACTCTCGGGTCGAACATATAAAGCGGGCGGCGGGGTGGCGTGCAAACCAGAAACGGCACGGCACAGAGAAGCAAAATGTATATCGCGAATATTCATACAGTCTATATTTGCTTGGCTCTATACATATATATCGGAGATAATAAATTATGACGAACGTGTGCGTTAACGGTGCTCGCGATGGATATTTGTTAACTAGATGGAGAGTAGGCGGTGGAATACTTACCGCGTCATTATGCTCGCATAAAGTGGTGCATCGAGCGTTGCATTTATGCAAAAACCTCGAGAGAGGGAGAGACGTTCCTCTCGAGGGTTGTATACACCGTCGCAGAGTCTCATATCGATACATACACCTATCGATCCTCCTCCTCCTCCTCCTCCTCCTCCTCCTAGCTCCAGCCTCGATATTTGTATCAATTTATTTATCTATAGATATACATTCTCGTATTATACAAACTCATGGCATAGCTTGTATCTTGTAGCCCGATATACATTTGCTACGAACCAGACTCAACGATAAATCCTACAATATACATATTACGAGTTAGCCTGCTATCGAGCCTCCTGCGACAGCTACCCTTCGATTAACCATTCCCACTTTTTTCTTCATCCTTCTTATTCCTCAGCCTCCTCGAACACGCTCGCGTTTTGTTGATTATGTGTGCGTGGATACTTCATTGTGCGGACATAATCGATTGATTTTCAAAATTGGTAAAAAAAATTTGCACCTTTTTTTTTTTTTTTGAAACATCGAGCACGAAATGGGAAAGAGAAATAATACACATTGGTGTGGTGTGCGGGGATGAAAATATTTAATCGTGGCGACACGATTGATTCATTCGGAAAATTGTCGCGGAATAATGGATTTTTTCTTTGTTTTGGGAACATTTTTTGTTGCAACGGAAATGGGAAACGGATAAATGAAGAGAGGCGGCTTGTGTCTTTGGACTTTTGAGCTGGATATGCGCTTCGGGGTCGATGTATTTATAGGAATTGGTCTCCTTTCCATTCAACATTTTCTCGTTCACGTTGACGTTTCTTCACTGCATGCCCGTCGTATAGAATCCTCCGATGTTTTAGCCATTCTCCCTTCTCTCTGGTGCTGTCCTTGTCGCGTATAGAGAGATTGCTAATGTCACGCGCGAGCGTTTCGCCAAGTATTAATGGTCGTTTCGTGTTAAGAAGTCGATTAGTCCCGCGCGTCACGCTCGCGCACTCGCACTCACTCGTTAAATCAAAGAGACTCTCCGGAAAAGGAAAAACAACGTTGCCTTGTGCGAGACCGGGAGGCGAAAAAATGTCGAGCCCCTTGTACAAACACTCGCCTCACGTAGAATCGAGAAAAATCATCAAAAACATAACCGTTACGATCCCCGATATAAATATTTGACAAATTCCATAAATTCATTAATAAACAATCAAGTTTTACGTCCAATTAGTGAGACGCGAGGCAAACAAAAGTTTCCGCGGTGTATAAAGTTGCCCCGAGCCGGGATGAACTCTCCGCTGGAGAAAACACGAGATGCACTTTTCGCTGGATCGTGCGAAGTGAAAAAAAAATGGAAAAAAAAAAAAGAAAACGGTGAAGGTTCGTTCGCTGCCCCGATTAGGCTTTCATTGATTGAATAAATGATGATAAGTTGGGATACGTGATAGAGCGAGCGGGGATGAATATCTCGTGGACGCGTCCCGATCGCCCGGGATATATAAATATATTGGAGAGGGCAAGGGAGGCGGGGGAGGGGTTTTGGCTTAGCACAGGTAACTCGCGCGGCGGCGGTGTTTTAATATACTTTCCCACGCGTGCTTCACGCCATGAGAGAAGTATGGCCCGGCCTCGACCTCCACGAGCAACTTACGCGCCCGGGTCTTTGCCATATCCTTTCTTACCTTCCTCCAACACTCAAGAAATAATAAAAATGCATCTATGTATAGTTGTGTGTACATGCATGAAGCACTTAACGGGAGCGTTGTTCTCGCTGCTCTCCGCGGGAGAGTCCGATCATGGTAGACGCGCACAGCGATAGATATTTCTCGACGTCTTACAAATACATGTATAGATTCGGCGGTGCGGGTTCCACGGGCATCCACAGCCAGAGGAGCAAAGTTGCCAGCCCGTACCGACCGCCCGGTAGTAATTTAACCGGATCTGCATATTTTAACACGAACACTTCCGTCGATCATTATCTTGAGCTCCAACTCGAGCATCCTCCACCACTCGCAGCATGACTCTCCAGCATTCTCTTTTTGCCCAAATAGTACCGCCCGTGCCGATTCCTATGCCCAGGCATCTCATTTCTCTCCGGCCAATCACGAGCTCCGCTATTTTTATTCAGCACGATCGCTACACGCAACAATGTTGCTATTTTAAAATAATTGCAAAATTCGATATTATTTGAATTTTATGAAATTCGCTGGGCATTCGCATCATTATATTTATTTATATATTTGTGTAATAATATTTATTATTAATAATGATAAATTATGAAAAAAATGAAAAAAAATATATCAATAAATAATAAATTTAATATTAAATTATAAGCGAATTTTTTAATATTTTTTTTCTACACAGTTTTCCAGTTATTGGAGCCTAGAGTTTACATGCCCAGGATTCAGATATATTTTTTTTTGTATTTTGTTAACTCAAATTATTCGACAACTATGTGAGCGAAAGATAGAAAAAAAAATTGGTGTCATCGTATTCGATGCTAAAGAATATTATCACGAAATTTGATAAAATTCTCAAGAAGGACCATCTTAAGCATTTCTTGATTGTAAAGATTTTCCTAGACTCATTATTTTATTTGGACTTGTTTTTGTTACTGGCGCAGTACCTGTTGGCTTCATTAAGATAGACTTGTCCGGTTGATTGGCAAAGCGAAAAGTATCGAGCTCAATAATCGATCGATGCTCCTGCACAACTCTCGGCAGCTGCTTCTTCTTGGATTATGAATCAGCGAGCTATAATGACCAATTGATTTCGATGTAGAAAGACGTAACATGCGGGCGAGCACGAGAGCAAAAGATATTTTGCTCTTTTGCATCGTCTTATCGCTCGTATACGAGCGTTTATTAAGTTTCGCGATATCGCAAGTGCCACGGCTACGATATTTATGCGTCGAGTCGATTGCCCAAAGATAATTCGAGCGATATTTAATCACTCGCGATAAATAAATCGAATCGAGCCGCAGAGATTTTGAGGTTTCGGAGAAAAATTCTTTAATCGTTCATTCAGGAAAGACGAAACTATCGAATGAATGAAAGGAAAACATTAAATCCATAATTTCACAGGTGGAAAAGATTTTCCATAGAAAATCAATTCGTAGACAAAGTTTCGGGATCTCACGAGGTCGTTTTTGGTCGAACAGCCAGTCTCGCCGCAGGAGACAGATACGATGTGCAGGCCTGATGCGTTTTCCATCGAAACGGTCTAACGGGCTTGACGCATTGGTGTTTAGTTATAGACTCGATATGTATGTAGAGATGTAGCAGGAGCTCGAGTGAAATGGAAATGCGTGGAGGCAGCAGCAGCAGCAGCAGTGCCGTTGATGGGAGAACGAGGACGACACGGAGGTAGTTTCAGCCCTTGTGCGTTTGTTGCCTATTGGATGGGTCGCAAAGGGCACGGGCGAGCGAGCGAGGGAGAGAGAGAGAGAGGTTTGCAAAGCATGGGCATGGGTTCGATCCCCGTCGGGCAAAGAGACTCTTGGTTCTGCGGTCTCCCATGGTCGTTTCGTGTCAGAGGCACTCGAATAGCTTTGGCGCAATGACACAGGGCTAGAGAAAGGGCAGTCATCGTATAAGCTCGCGCTCATCGTTGGTGCGGTGAATGTCGTAAGGCCGAAGAGGAATTTTGTACGAGACTCTGAGAGAATCTCAGCGTATCCCGCTTCTCTGTCTCTCGTTTGCGCGCGGACGTTTCTCGCTTGGCCGCTCATCGACTCTGAGCTCTCCGGCATCGATAAGAGGACTTTGCTCAAGAAATTCCTAACTGAGCACCAAAGACAGCGTGGATTCTGTGTGTGTATGTGCGCATCGCGGTTGATGCTGCGCAAAGTCTTTGCCGGATCGAGCTAACGCTACCCGCCGTTGGAAAGAAGAAAAGCAACCGAGATACCGAAAGGAATAGAGAGTTTTTGATTGTGCGAGCGAGCGAGAACCCGCAACGACCTCGTTCTATAGGGAAAAGAAGTTTAAGGAGTCAAGCATATAGGAAAGGGGAGCAACGCTGAACGCGGTGCAGTTTATTTCGGTCGGGTTAATTAGTGTTGCCTCGCGAGGTTTACGGTTGACATTTCGTTGCGCTGCTGCCTGCTTCTCCTCCTTATTCGCTTTCTTATTCTCTCTTTCTCCGCGCACCGCGGACGAGAGCAACCCGATCGAAAAGCCGAGGTCTCCGTGGGGTATATCGCGAACCAACGAGCATCGCCTCAACCAGCCGGCTCTTTTTTACGGCGACATACTGGTCGGCCATACCGTGAGAGAGAGAGAGAGAGAGAGAGAGTGACCGCCGCTGCTCTCTGGCTGCTGGCGAGCTGCTACCAACAGCCAGGGCAAGAGGAGCAGGAAGAGGGAATGAGAAACAAGAAGGAAGAGGCTCCAGCGAACCTTCGCGCCCCAATAAAACTCTAAAGGTTTTTCAAAGGCGCCAGCGGATCGTCTGGAGCTCGAAAATCTTTTCTCGGCCTATAACAAACTCCAGCATCCCAAATAATGTTCATCCCTCATTTTATTGTTTACCCAAACTCTATCTTGTCCGGTTCTCCGAGTTTATTAGCGAATATGCTCGATGGCTACTTGACAACCACGTCCTTTTGTTTTCCCACCAGAAATCTCGAGCCCGGCACATCAGCATCTCCTCTTTTACTATCGAGATGAAGTAGCCGAGGCTTTTAAATCTTATGCTCACAACCAGCGAGGATTCTCTCGTTGTAAAAGTTTCCCAAGCCCGAAATGACACGTTGATACTAGCCTGTGCATGGGCCAGCTCTTGACGCATGCACCCGAGGCCTGAGCGACAACTGTTACGAACCACAGAGCAATCAACGGACCCAGGTAAACGCGCAGACATTTCGTAGCAAACGCTTAACGCGCTTTTCCTATCTTTGGGCTCATAAAACTATGGCCCGTGGCGTTTCGACTCGATAAACATTTTTTTATCTCTACCAACTAGCTCGACACCGCGTGTACACAGTCTTTAGTGCGGGAGAGATTATTTCCAGTCATTTTTCTTCAATCAACTTCACGCCCCATGTTTGCTCATCAAATCCGAAAAAATTGACGACGGCTCTCAACTGCCAATTACGTACTCTGAAATTTCCAATTCTCGAAATTATCGCAATTTTTCGTGTCGATTTTGTTTTTGGCTCGCTCTTTTTTTTTTCCAGAACAAATATTGCTAAATAATTACGAGAAAAATCATTAACAACAGTTTTTCGTTGCATTTCAACGACGCAAACTTCGACATGATAACTGTCAACGTATTAATGGCTAGTTTTTTTTTTTTTTTTTTATTTCGCCCGGTGATCAATGGACAAGACAGTCCGAGTCTGGTCTGCGACGAGAAAACACGTTACGCTTTTCGAGGACGCGTTCGTCTTGGACGTTTGACATGAAAACTGCTGCTCGGCTTTTCACCAACGCACCCCCGTAACGGGAGATGATGTTAATCACGCGGAGATTGTTCCGGCGTGACGCGATGGAAATCGATACTCTCGTTGCGTGTGCCTGGACGCGCCATGACTCCCGACGAAGGAAACTTTGTTTTCAACGTTGGATCATGCAACAACACTGATGGCCCATATTTTATGGGGGCGTATGGAATAATCGTCGTTCAGTTGAATGAACATTTTGTTGGAAAGGTTAAACATTTTTTTTTTAATCCCAAAAATATTGAAGAAAGTATCTTCGAAAATATTAGAAATGACAAATATCGTCAAAACAACGAAAATTTTGATGAAATAATGCAAAAAATATTTTGTTCACCGTTTCCGAAAAGAAATTTGACGTTTTTTTTTGACGAAATTTCATGTTCATTCTGTTTGCCCGTAAAATAGTAACAAAGAAAAGGTCCTCGAGGACGAAAGTACAAAAAATAATGGTCCCGAGCGAAGGATAACGATTTTTGGTTGGACAAGCTCGTAGCCCGGATCGATTTCAAATCCCCTAAGCATGACAGCATGAGACAGGACATAAGACAAAAAGGAACAATTTTGCGGTTCGTTTGCAGCTTATGCGAGGGTCTCCTATTAGAGGCAACTTAGCAAGGCATTAGCTCGGTCACGGTTGTTTTTTTTTCTCTCTTTTCCTCTTTTTTTTTTTTTTTCCTTTCTCCCCGGCGAGTCCTTTTTGGTCCTGACTCTGGGAATGACACGGGGATTTTCGTCAAGGAGTCCAGTTTTCACAAACAGATATTATGGGCCGGCGGTTGTTGTTGCGCGCGAGGGAAAAAGCAAAAGGCTCTCTGTGCTCCGCGCCCTGCTTGGCAGGTCACTGGGCTTACCCGGGTCATGGTAAATCATCATGCCGGGCAATGCTACGTCCAAGAGAGACTCAGGTACGAGTGGCACGTCATCCGATATCCGGTGTATGCACCGAGACTCGTAAATTGACATGGAGAGTTTGGGGTTTGTGTATCTGGCTGGGCAGGCCTCGGAACCGATGCCCGGAGAGGAGGTAATCTTATCTCGGATCCCCGTACGTCGTGTAAGCATCGCAGCAACGCTAGGGACCTGTCGCCTAATCCTATTAGCCCAGAGGACCGCGCCAAAGCGTTTCGCTCCCTTCTCTGATATTTCAAGCAGGAACATATACGCCATTTTTCCCTTATTCCTATATAAACGTCGCTATTATTAACGGAAGTGAGCATCACTTCCGGAAGATGAACAGCAGATGGACGAGCTAGGTCAACCCTATGCGGCCGAATATTGGCTAATGGCCCGTGAAATTATTGCAAATTGCTTGGGTCAAGATGAGCCGCTTGGGCTTTGTGCCTGCGGGACGAAAACCGAACGGGAAAAAAATAAATGAGGGCGTTGCGTAAAATCAAGTGAATGATATTGGTCCTCGAATTCATGGGGATTTAATCCGTAGACACCCAGACTCTGATGCAAATTTGGAGCCACGAATATTTCGACTGGAAGAGGTTTTTCAAATTTGTTTTTTCAATTTGGCCATTTTTCAACGATAAAATTATTGCAATCGATTGGTCAGGATATTCTACCCCTAAAAAGTATGGCTCCAAGATTAATAAAAGTGCAAATTTGTATGGTGAGTGCGTGAGCTCAAAGGGAGTGTGTCGTGTTTACGGTTTAAATTAGTCGATGAATTGGAAGGAGGATCGTTTCGGTTGGGGCAAAATGTCGGCCATGAGAATCGAGGAAAGGATTTTTTTAAGGGCTGACACTGAATTAATGGCGAATGATAATCCGCGAGGCATATAGCGCGGATATATATATATAGAGAGCTTGAAAACGTGAGATTTATTCAAGTCCCCGGCCACGGGGTTGACAAGAGTCGAGTCTCGTAAACACACTCGTTCCTCCTTGTTCTCAGTGGTGTTTGTTGTGCGCGCGGGGGAGAGGCTTTCGCAAGGGGATGAGGGCGAGGAGGATTTTCCGCGGCGTGGCACAAGCTCGAGAGGGATGATGAGGAGCGCGAGAGTCAAGTTTCGAGGGATGAAAATATTCGTTTCACGCTGGTTTCCACGCTGCGAACGATGGAGGGGTAAAGCTTGATATCGTAGCGGAGGCGTGTCCTGAGGTAACGGTCCCTCCTGCCGAGAAATCGAGGAGCCTATGAGGCGGCGAGTAAACTCCCAATGGGTGGAGGCTGCAACTTGTGGAAATGAACGGGATAGGTTGTTCCTCGGGCGAGTCCGCCTGCGGAGGAAAGAGTAGGAGCGATTTTTAGTTGGCGGTTTGATGTGCAGAGGGCGATCCGAGCCGAGTCGAGTTGGAAGCCAATCAAGTGGTGTGGGTAGAGTCGAGTCAGTCGTAGTCTGGAGAGCCCCGAGACAGGGACAGGCCACGGATCGTACGTACGAAAAATAAGCGAGACTTCATTTTCTCGCTGTATTATGAAAATATATCGTTCGCGCTTATTCCGTGTGCCTTCAAATCTCCGTCTCGGGTTATTCATTGTTTCTTCAGTTTTTTTCGAGAATCGATAAATCGCGGCATTTCCGGTGCGGTGCGTTTCGCAGTGATCGAGCAATCCGGCAGTGCAGGCTTTCCCTCGAGGCTTTATCATCGAAAAACGTTGCATTTTAGTTTAGATAGTATGATAAATGGAAGTGACTATGGATCGATGAGACTAAGCTCGAGAATGAAAATGCCCTAATGACAGCCTCGAGGGCAAACAAGTCGCTCCACGGATCTCATCCGAGTTGCCTTCTCCAAGGATATTTCCGTGGGATTAAAGGACCTCGCGGCAAGAGCTCATCCTCCCGAGTCTTTTTCCCCGAGAAAAAGAAAGAAGCTTCTGCTGCTGCTGCTCGGCACAGAGACTCGACGTGTTTTGCTACGCGAGTGTTGAGTGCGCGGAGGTGAATAGTGCTCGCGATCAAAGTGTCCTGTTCCTTTCGCGGGTTCTCCTCTCTGATCCTTTGCCCCGAATCAGCCTCCCGGTTCGTCCCAACCGGAGAAAATTCTATTCGCACGATTTTTTAACGAGCACGGCGATATGTCGGCGTACGCTCAATTCGGATACTCTTATCCGTCGGCCTCTCAGGTAAGCTCTATCCTAACAATCTTCCTGCCATTATTTATTCACTTACAAAAGAATCTCTTGCCCCCTTGATAAACATTCGTATCCCCAGAGCGATCCTAGCTCGATCGCGATCGAGGATTTCGAAATAATTCATCGGCCAAGATAGCTCGCCCGGGAATTTAAATTAATGAGGCGCACCTGCTCGAGTCGCCGACGGCCGTCGCATCGCGTATTCCTCACATGTCGCGCGCGCGCCAAACTTTAACGCGCCCCCGCGAGAACCCCCATCGATCCCATAGACACTCACACATTGAGAGCTCTCAACCCGAGCCAATCGTCTGGCTCGCTTTCCATCACACTCGTCACAGCCAAACGAGCCACTCAGCCTCCGCAGCCTTAATATCCTATTTACTTACTTTTTTATACACTCGACGCATTTGGATTTGTAGAAAATGTCAATCGAACTTTATAACGCTCCGCTTTATAGAATCGCAACTCGTAATAGAGTCTGCTGGCCCGACCGCATTGCTCTCAGCCCGCTGGTTACCCAATCGAACCGCACGCGTTACTCAACCCAACTTTCTTCTCGTGCTCCGGTCCAGAGAAAAGCCGGTTAAACTATCACGATCGATGGAAATGTCGAGTTTACGAAGAATCAATGTCCGCGTACTGAATTATGCCACTTGGGCAATTGCTACCTCTCTTGCTCGAAAGACAAACAAACGGGAACATTCATTTTCCATCATTTTCGCGGTTCGTTAACGATAATCGATCGAATCGACCATTTTAAATGAATAAACACAAAAATCTGGCTCGAAGCGTCCGGCGCTAATGATTCCGAGTTAATAATTGACGGATTGAGTTACAACCGAGATTATTGATGGCTCGTAGTCAAAAGGCTAATTCATGATTTATTTTTTCGACTTGTCAATCGCTGCGAAGGCAAAGAATCGAAATAGCGGTGAGGATCGAATATTTTTCAAGGGAGCGACGTCGTTTTTCGAGCTCGATACCGCGCGCGGACTGGCACATGCTTTCGTGCATTCGGATGATTCTGAAGTTTGCAAAGTTGAGATTCAACGAAAAATAATTTTTCCAACAATTATTTAGAGAATTTTGGAAATTATTCCAATTTTTCTAGTCGATTTTGCTTTTGGCAAATAATTACGAGCTCTGATCAAGAAAAAAGAGATTCTCGTTGCATTCGAACGATGCAAACAGCAACATGATGCATTAGGGGATATAAATTAGTCCGCGAGAGGTGACGCTTCCGTGTGTGTGTGTGTTTTTGCAAAAACGAATGGAGGCTCTTTTGGCTCGGTTCATCAGTTTCGATATTAATATATAAGTTAACAAATAAATGTTGGAGGGCAATATAGATATAGTGTTAGCACAGGGATAAGGACGTCGGGCGGTTCACCTCATCGGGGCTTGAGCAGCCGGAAAACCGGTTGCTCTCCACAGGTGCACCCGCTTCTTTCACACACATGCTCGCACACTTATGGCATGCTTGACACTAGGCGCGTAAAACCGGCCCGAAGATTGCCTTTTGCACACCTAAATCTTGGCCTCTCAGCGGCCGTGCGATTTTGTTATCATAATAAATCATTTTTCGTATGAAAATGTAACTTTTTCCTGGTCGAGTTGATTTTTATATTTTTTTAAGCTCACATTTGGGCGTTCCTTTGTTTTTCACTCTCGACAATGTTTGCCGAGGCTCTTGAGACGCGAAACGAGGCTTTCGGAGGCGGAGCCGCTCTCGGAGTATCGTCGACGGGAACGTCGAGCTTTAGAGTGGACGAAGCTCGTAAGCGACTCGCGTAAAAATACATTCCCGATGCTCTCCGCTCCTTGCTGCTCCGCGATTCTTGTTTTCGTCTTTATTTTCCTTTGCTCCTAGTCTCGCGGCTGTTGTTAACTACCGCGCGCAGAGTTACTGCCAATTTGAGCGTCTCCTTAACGCCTCGAATAGACGCGAAACGTCGTCGTCGTCGTCGTCGTCGTCGTCGTCGCGTCTTCCTTCTCTCTCTCTCTCTCTCTCTCTCGGCTCATCTACTTGTCCGACAACGAAATTACAACGCTCAACGATTCACTGACGAGGCTTTAGCAATCGTTGGAATAACACACACGTATACATTGTAATGCAGGTGTTGAAAGATTGCAAGGCTATGATGATGACTGCGAGCGAATGCGACGGCAGGCATTTCCCTTTTTTTTTCCTCATTTTTTTGTTGTTTTGGGCACGTTTGTGAAATCGGGCAACACTCGACGATTCGACGGAATCGTCAATCAGGTGTCCACCTCGATACGTGCCAATTCGATCGGACGTCGATCGCTCTCTGCGCCTTGTTTTATTTTTGGATCGCCGTGGCCCTGTTCCTTTTTTTCCTCTCGCTCTCTCGCGAGCGGTCGCGAAGCGATACAGAAATCGGCTAAATATAGTGTCGAACGCGCAGGTAGAAAGAACTGGTGAACTAGAAATTCGGGTGACGCACCGGTGCTGATTTTTAGAGACGATTTTTTTTTTCAGTTTTTCGATCGATTTTGTGGAAATTCTATTGGAGATCGATTTTACGGGGCTGCGGAAAAATTTCGAGCTTTTTTCGTGATTCTTACTAGAGCCGATTTTTAAAGCCGATTTTTAAAGGATTTATCGATCGAATTTATAGAAATTTCCTTGGAGATTGATTTTGGGAAGCTGCGGAAAAGATTCGGGCGTTTTTGGTGATTCTTAGTAGAGCCGATTTATTGAAAATCGGTAATAAACCTGTGAGGGTATCGGTAATGAATGTTAATCGGTAAAATGTTAAGGCGAATCACGCCATCTCGTTGTTTCAGTTGTTGGTGAGCGGTGGCCAGCCGACGACGGCAACGTCACCGGCAATGTCGTCAGGCGGTGGATTGAGTCCGGGCGCTTTGTCGCCGTCATCGACAGCGACGACGACGACGACGACCGGTGGGGCAGGAGGAACGGCCGGTACCGGTGCAGGCACTCCAGGAGGAGCAGCCGGTGGCGGGGCGAGCACTCCGGTCGGTAGCGGCGGCGGCGGCGGCGGCGGCGGCGGCGGCGGCGGCGGCGCTCCTGGCACCGCTTGTTGCGAAAATGGGAGGCCCATGATGACCGATCCCGTTACCGGTCAAACCGTTTGCTCTTGTCAATACGACAGCGCGGCCAGATTGGCGCTCGGGGCTTATCCTCGACTCGCTCCAAGCGCCACCTCGTACTCGTCTTATCCGACCCCAACCCCATCCGCAACCGATCAAGCCCCTTATCCGAGTATCGGTATGGACAGCTCGGCCTTTTATTCACCTTTGGTAAGTTTCCCTCATTTATATAATCTCGCAAGTTTGCATCGTAAAAATCCAACGAAAATCTATTTTTTGATAGATTTGAAAGATTCAATAAATAATAAATGGAAAAAAGATTTTTCGTCGGATCCCAACGTTGCAAACTTGAGTAATCCATTTATAATTAATCATTTCGGTTGTCAAATATGAAGTTTTGCTTAGGGATTGTTTATTCATCTCGGATTCGGCAAATAAAATCATGATCCACGAGGATGCTCGGCGTCTAATTTGAAAACTTGGACGACGATATGTTCGAGACTCTGTTTTTGTGCTTCATGTTTTCCCAGATCGTTTACGAGCTCCATCGCCAGAAGCACGTGCTCGAGACGTGATCCTCTTCTCGTTTTTCTTCTCTCTCACTCCCCCCCCCCCCTCTCTCTCTCTTGCACTCCTCGAGAAAACGTTGCTCGTTTTCAACGAGCGTTATAAGAACGTAATAAGAACCGGATTAGCATTGAATGAAATGGGCGGCGCGCGGAGGCAATAAGAGCAATAAGAAGGAACTGTGCGCGCGCGCGCGCCCTCCAGCCCAGCCACCACGGTCCTTATAGCATATATACTCTAGTCGATATACCTATAGATTCCCTTGGACCTACACGGTGGTCCCCAGACTCCGAGGAATATATCCACCCTCGAGTTTCTCTCTCGCGCCGGTTCCGGCAACCCTCTAATATTTAGCATTTGAACGACGAAGCCATTCTCTCAATTCCGCTTGTCTGACGAGTCTCAAAATTCAAAAATCAATAAATCCATTGAATTTTCCAAATAAAATCTCAATTATAATGAAAAAAAAATGAAAAATTTCAAATATTTAGCAATTCGTTGGTCCGCCACGAGCGACACGACAGAGCTCCGCCGCGTCACGTTCACCCTCTCCCTGACTTGATTCAATTATTGCACGTTCTCGGGGTATGCGCCGCGAACGAGCAAGACAAAGCACCAGAGAGAATGAGAGAGAGAGAGAGAGAGCCAGAGCCAGAGAAAGGGAAGAAAAAATGAGAAAGGGACGAAGAGACAGAAAGAAGGAAAAAGAATGAATGAGAACGAGAGCGAGCGTTTGGAGACTCTGGATTTTTTATGTCCTCCACGCGGTAGAGAACTGCTCCAACTGGCCGTAGTACAGTTGCAACTATAATGCAGTAATACGCTTGTGACGCGGTTTATGCCTCGATTATCTGTCCAACACAACCGTACCCGACATATACAATACAGATCATAATTGCGGATCGCTCGCTCGCACTCGCTCTTTCCGCTCTCCGCACACAAAAGCCTCTATATACCCAGTCCGTATAGATATATTTAGAGTGTTTGGCTAAACCACAAAGCCGTGACAATAATCGAGCACCAACTGGACCACCCGTGGTCCACTCAGCCTCGTAAAGATGCCTAGTGGATCGTAGGGACGACTCTGGGAGGTCCGCATAATATACGCATACGTTTATGTGTATAACCAGGTGTATATACCCGACAACATATATACGTCAATAAAATTTCTATGTAGAAATATTATTTGACGTATATATCGAATGAAATTCAACATAGTTTATCTCGACGTTTCTTTCGACGGTCTAGAGTTGGCTAACTGTTTATTTTCGCTTATAAACAATCGCGTACCACGTTTTCGTCTGTAGACATTTTTAAAATCAATTTTTTTCATTTTTTCCTGAAAATTACGAATTGAACGGAAAAAAAATGAATTTTTATGCATAGAGAAAATTTAACCGAATGGGAACGAAATTCGAGGATTTCGCTAAGTCATGATAATATTTTTAATAATAATATAAAATATTATTATGATAAAATTGATCGATAATAATAAAAATCTCGACGTAGCAATACTTTTTGACGGATTGAGAGAATTTAAAGAAAGAGACACATATTTCTCGACATTCAAGAGCCGATTAATTGTTTATTTTCATTCATAACTCACCGCCTGGCATTTTTTTTTCTTCAGACATTTAAAAACTCGAATTTTTCCATTTTTTCAACGATTTTTTTTTGATAAATATATTTTATAAAATTCGAAGCTCTT
The DNA here is from genome assembly GCA_030522525.1 of Campopleginae sp. 14b. Classification (NCBI taxonomy): domain Eukaryota; kingdom Metazoa; phylum Arthropoda; class Insecta; order Hymenoptera; family Ichneumonidae; species Campopleginae sp. 14b. The sequence continues at coordinate 22,786 of JAPYYS010000877.1, forward strand.
GCGGAATATTACGGATTTGACGTGATTATGATGGAAGAAACATTTGTTGGGAATGAAGATTGAGAGATGCATGAAAATGAGATGAAAAAAAAAAAAAGTAGCTGGAAGCTGCGACGTGGAAAAGAGAGCGGAAGGATAAATTGAAATGCTGGCTGCGGAGCACCTTATGTGCGTATGAGAATGTGTAAAAGAGGCAGGAGGATGAAAAAGGGAGAGAAAGAGGAGCAGAAATGAAGAATTATAAGGCGGGCGACGGGCCGAGGTGTAACACGAAACGCGCTGGCGCCAGGACCGCGTCAGGGCCCTCTCCTAAGCCCGGCCTAATAATATCCCATTGTGCTACCATTAGCCACCTAATATACTTGCACGTCCGTGGCTTTTTGAGTCTGCGGGTGCCGCCGCGAAAAGCCCTCGCTCTCTGAACCCCTCGCTCCAGCCGCCGCCCAGCTCTTTCTCTCTCTCTCTCTCTCTCTCTCTCTCTCTCTACTATAAACTTAACCATAACGCGTTATGCTGGACCGTCCTGCTTTATGGCAGTTGGATGTCTCAGTTTCCGATTATTAATTGGCACCCGATCTTGCCATCCTTTCAATTCATTCAACGGCATGAAGAATTTTTTTCGCCATTTATTTCCGCATCGGAGATGATGCTATTTCTTGATTTTATTTTTTTTTATTATTAATTAATCCCGGAGTGCGTCGATTTTATCGTGTAAAATTATCGAGTGACGAATTTTTTTCGCCATTTATTTCCGCATCGGAAATAATTACTTATTTTGTTTTTTTTTTCATTAATCTTGGAGTGACCCAATTTTATGGTGTAAAATTTTCGAGTGACGGAATTTGTCCTCACAGTTCCTCGTCATTTATTTCTCCATCGGGGAAAATGCAATTTCGTATTTTTATTATTTTTTAGTTTTTTATTTTTCAATTAAGCTCGAAGCGACTCAATTTAATGGTGTAAGATTGTTGAGCGAAGGAATTTTCGTTAAGGGATGAAAAATGAAGATTTGATGGTTTACAGGGAAATCCATATGGCCTGAAGGACGCGACGGGAATGGGAATGACTGCGGATATGGGGAGTGCATGGGGCACTGCGGCGCTCCAGCCAGCAGCGACTGGATACTACCCTTACGATCCAACCCTCGCAGCCTACGGGTACGTCAATTTTCACTAAATCACGCCTTCTTACGCAACCTCTCCGGTTTTTTTTCATTTTTTCAAATTTTTATAAATTACTCTCTCAATGCGAAAGCTTCGCGAGATCTTTGGCCAGTGCAGGAGTGCTCCTTTTTTTCTTCTTTTTCTACAAAGAGCCTCGAAATAATTCGGAAAAAAAAAATCTTTTTTTTTTTTTCCACTTATTATCATTAAATATTTATCCAATGATTGTTGAATTACAAAATTATCGGTTTGGTTAGTCGGAAACACGGACAAACGCGATATCGCTCGGGCAATGTCTGTAACAATCGCCCATATTGACCGATCGAGCTCCAATGGTCTATACCAAGTATTACGCTATCTTATCTCTCTCGGAGGCTAGACGCAACGAGAATGTCGATGCGAACCCCGCGAGGAAATTAATTTTTCGGTCTTTAGCCCTTTTTTTTTTTGTTCATCATTTTTTTTTCTCTTTCTCGTAGAAAATGCAAAATTATTTAATTCGGATTCGTGGGTGGAGTTGAATTTTGAATTTGGCCGTGGTTCGGTCTCGGAGGAGGAGAAAAATGTTGAGAAAGTGAAAAAACGGTGATAGAAAGGAAAAACGCTCGTTTTAGAGGGGATTTAGGAAGACTCGCCGCGTAACGAGATTCCTCGTGTCTCTCGTTGAACGTCGCCGCCGGATCTCACGCGGGTTGATACTCGCTGCTCTCTCTCTCTCTCTCTCGTGGAGAATCCGAGAAGAGCTTCAAGGATTCCTCGAATCGGTGGCTCCCTTCGATTTCTCTGTCTCTCGGTTTAGCTCTCGCGCTCCGACGAGAGCCCAACCGTTTTTATCCTCTCGCTCTTTCGTTCTCTTTTCTACACGTCGAAAAAAATTCCCTCGTGGATTTGGGTACACGCTCCAGCTTTTCTCTCATCTTTGCTGCTCGCACATACGCCTCGTCGATTCCCCATTCTCTCCCGACTCACACTCGCTCATCTTTTTATCCTCTCAACTACAATATTCACGGGACGCTAACCGATCGCTTTCTCAAATCTTTATTCATCGTTTAACACTTTTATTTCTTTGCCACCTTCAAAATTTCGCTAAATATTTCATCAAACATTCGACAAATTGCTTTGCTAACGAACGCGATCCACACGGAATGTCCGAGCCCGATAATGATCGATAAATCGACACCGAGAATAAAAATTCCTCATGATTTTTTAGTCCGCAACCCGGAACAATAGGAATTTTGTAAAAAAAAACTGAATTTTATTGCTCTACGCGAATACCTGATCGCCTTGATTAATTAGAAATAAAATAAATAAACGTAAATTCGATGCTGCGCGCAAAAACATATGACTCTGAAGTTTGCAACGTTGAGATTTAACGAAAAATCCTTTTTCCATTAATTATTCCATGAAATTTTGAAAATTATCGCCATTTTTCGTGTCGATTTTTTTTTCCGCTCCCAAGAAATCAAGTTTTTTTATTCCCGCCTCAATATTCGCAAATAATTACGATCTCTGCTCAACAAAAAACCAGATTTTCGTTGCATGCCACCGATATTTTTCCATCAATTATTTATTGAATTTTGAAAATTGTCGTCGTTTTTTTCATTATTTTTTTTCCACACCGAATATTGCAAAAGAGTAACGAGCTCTGACAAAGAAAAAACAGATTTTCGTTGCCTTTCAACGATGCAAACTCGAACATGATGAAAAACAAAAGTTTCTAGATTTTGAATACATTTATATTCGGGTGAATAAAAATAAATGTAAATGCGAGTATATGTAGTATATATATATATATATATATATATGTGGAGAGGATGGTTGTTAGGTATAGAGGAGGAGGAGGAGGAGGAGGAGGAGGAGGAGGATGCAGAACGGGTCTCTCCGTAGGTACGTACAAAATGGCTGTAGGCAAGCGGCGGGGGGGCTTGAGTGGGCGTACATAATGGAGGTTTCGCCGGTTCGCATTCTAGCTAGTTTGTAAATATACATATATCCATGTATATAGTCCCATTATATGTACTATATAAAGTACATATGTATATTCCACACAATGTATCTACATCGAAAGAGGAGCGAGAGCGAGTGAGCGAGTTTATTGATTGGCTTCCTCCCGGGATTCACTCTTCTCGCTCTTAGCTCTCCCTCTCTCTCTCTCTCTCTAGAAAACCCTCTTATATGAGGAACACGTATCCGTGTATGTGTCGAGGCTCCTTTAGCGCACGAAGCGTCTCTCTCTCTTTCTCTGGGCATTTCTCCTTCGCGAGAACAAGCCAGAGCGGCGAATGTGCTCGGTCGTTGTATACAGAGTGACGCCCAGCGAAGCGTCGAGAGGAGAAACTCGCAGAAGCTCGACAGAGCTCGGCGAGCGAGGGAGAGAGAGGGAGGTACAACATTACGAGATGCAGAGTCCCACAGGTGCTTGCTTTACTTAGCGAGCGTGTCGTGTCCTCATATACATGGAAATACATCGAGGAATGTATATGTTGAGCGGAGGAGGAGGAGGAGGAGGAGGCCGATCGTGTGAGTCTGTGGAGTTGCAGCGAAGATGATTCTGGGAGGTTGGCTAACACGTGAACACGAGTGTATTGCATACAGGCAAACAGATTCGCGGAGTATAGAGAGTGCTATATATATATATATAGGTGGATTGTGCCAACCCCGGACGATCTTTGCAACAATCCATAGGCCTGGCGTGTATGTCCCTGTGCGTCTCTATATGTCCATGCTTCTCGGAGCAATGCAGGCAAGAGCGAGCGAAGGAAGGGTACACGCGCATTGTTTATCGTGCTTCGGAATCCACCCTCGCGAACCTCTCGACTCTTGCTCCTCCGCGCCGCTCTACCGGAGACCTTTGCCAAAGCCGCTATTAATTTACTTGCTTAATAATACCGAGCCTCTCATCCCTATGCCCCCTCCTCTGGAGCCCTCGTGGGATACTCCAGCGCGGCGACTCACCCTCTACCACCCTTTCGCAATTCTCCGATGCTGCCCTCGACTCTGTTCTACACTCCGGCCCGTCGCTATATCCTCTCTGATATAATGTATACCTTATTCCCCTATACATATATATCGCATCCCTTGGCTTTGTATCCGACGGGAACGATAGCTCGCGCCCATACTCGGCCATTTGCTTTTAGTTCGACGCCAGAGAAGCCATGCAAGAGTGACAACGGAGACCGGACGGTCAGCTCTATCGTTTTGTATTTATATCGCATGTGTATGCATTAATGCCCGTGTCTGTGTGTATTTAGAGCGCGGGGATGGACCTATTATGCTCGCAGCATCCCAGCAAGCGACGAGAAGCGTCATTGTTTCTGTCCAATTGATCCTCCGGCCCCCGGATTGGCCTCGCCAAGATTTCTCATTCAAGAGAAACTCCACACACACGACATGTTCCTGGTTTCGGGGTTTTTTTCTCCCGAGCCCTCGTTCTCCGGAACAGGTGACCCGAAACGCGTTTCGCCTCGTGGCAAAAGGAAATACAATCAACGCCAACAATATAATCAACGAAAATTATCAGCGGTTTTCGTGTTTCCGAATTTTTTAACTTCGGTCACGAAGAACGAGAATTTAAAAAAGTTTTGCAACTTACGGCATTCGCGCGTAAATGGTATAATTGTTGAATTACATTTGCGACTCGCGAATTCACGTTCTGGCTAGGGAGTTTGTTCGAGCGAAGATAAACATGAGACTAATCGTAATCGCGCGGGCCGTTATCGCGGTTCTCCGTGGATACGATGACCGACCTTCGGCGGCTTTGTCGCCACGCGAATTTTTTTTTTTTTTTCCTATTCGCGGCTATTAGGAAATTGCGAGCGTTGACATTTTTGTCGGGGATTTTTTCGAGCAGGGCGCGAGACTCTCGCGGGCCAAGGCGGGCAAGGATCGTGTGTGCGCGTTTAGGGGTTGAATGCGAGGAGGAAGTATGAAAATAAGGAGATTGTGGGGTATAAGGTACGAGGTGGACGAGGGAAAATCGCGTGGCTGTTTGCCATTGCGGAAGCGAGTCTCGGAGCGATCGCGAGGCTATCGCTGGTGCACGCTCGAGTTGTTTCCGGTGCGGGGGTCTCCGCAAGTTGGAGGTGAACGCGGTATTTCGGAGGCGTGCCTTCGCAACACTCGGGCTATTCGATAAAAGCTCTCTCGCTCATTCCATCGATCCTGTACGGCTCCCCAGAGGGATCAGAGAAAAAAAAGCCCACCCCTTGCTCTTCTTCCAGTGCGAACTCGTGTGCGCGCGTGTACGTGTGATTATTCGTGTCGTACTCTTGCTCGGCGGTGGATATTGTGTTAGCAGGGTTGGCCGCGTGCGAGGAGCGTCTATGGAGCGGAGCCTCTCCCATGCCGCGGCAACCCTCTCGTCTTGGAACTTTGTTGTTGTTTCTTTTTTGTTTTTTTTTTGTTTCCATCCACAATTTTTTTCGCTCAATTCTCAAGCTCGTGCCCTCGAAAAAGAGCTTCTCACACAAGCGAATCTCAGCTCGATGTTGATCCTCGAGTGGAGTAACTCGTGCGAGCCCTTAAACTCCCTCGTACATTGACGGAGCGTTCACAAAGCAGCGAAACGTCTAGTGGCACTTGTGCCCGACGAGCACCGGAAATGTTATCGATATCAAACAAACATCAATTCTTTAAGGACTACTACGAAATTTATTATCCATCTCGGTATAAACGGAAGATAAACGTTCCCTCTATATCCCACTATTCGCGTCGATAAAACAAACAAACAATATTACAATTAATTGTGGCTCCGAAATATTGACCTTTTTTCTGACTAAAAACGAGTGGAATTTGAAAGAGAATCCACGAACGAGACGGAACATATTCCGGAGCCTGAGCCAGGACTCGTTACGAGTACAATTGAGCCGTGTAACTCGGCTCGTAGCTCGTATCTGAGGAATAGGTATTACATCAAATGAAGCCACGGTTTGGCGTTGTACGTTGGAGAGTAGAGATCCTCGTACAGAGGGAATAGAGATAGAAAGGGGCAGGGGGGGATGCGGAACTCTCTCTCTCTCTCTCTCTCTCTCGTGTCTAGCCCTAGACAGAGGGTATAACGTTTGCTCGACATGGAGCAAACACGGTTACTATTGCACGCGGCTCCGCCTATAGCTACTAAATAGCACGTTATCTATATATATTGGTATATTGCATCGTATCATATAGAGACGCGTATGTATCGCCGTATAGATAGAGATTGTGCGATGTAGGTTTAGGTTGGTCGCGGCCTGGGAGGCTGCGTAATTACGTCGGTTCTGCCAATATTGGTTAACCTTTCGAGCGGTTGACGCCACCATATGCAAAGCCCCTAATGAGTCGCTCGAGTGTAGAGTGCTGCTCTCCCTCCTCGGCCCTCTTTCGGTCGTGAGAGAGCGAGCGAGAGAGAGAGAGAGAGAGACAGTTTCCATATCGTTATTGCCTCTGGAGCCCCTGCCATTTTCCTCATCTTGTTGGAAAGGCACGAGCGAGACGGAGGGCAAGAGAAAAAAATGGGCAAACGACAACGATTCTCCGGTTTTTAATTTTATAGTATTTTTTTGTACTCTTTAGTTTTTATTTTTTTGCCATTCGGAGCCTCTCGTCGTTGAGCAAATTTTAGCCCGACCAATATACCTCATTAAATTCACTCGAGAGGGTTTTACCGGGCGATTAAAATTCAAAGGGAGCACCAACCGGTAATATTTATCGCGTCGATTCCATCCTCCTCTCTCTCACTGCTACGAAAGTGTCCTCTGGTCAACCCTAAAAATGCTTAGCTGCGATATAACGAGCCGGGAGAATGAGAAAGACCCACCAAACGCCGTGGATCCAGTTTGTTCGAGAATCGCTCCGATCGATGCTAAGAATCTTTTCGCACTCAAGAGCTTCCACTTTTTTTCTCTCTCTCTCTCTCTCTCTCTCTCCCTCAGGCTCGTAACGCACGCTCAGCTCTTCTTCGTTTTTCTTCCGCTCTTTTTTTTTTCTCTTTTTTTTTTTTACGCTTTTTGCCGAGGCAGTGACGTCCGACGAAACGCGGTTTTGTACTACGCGAGAGTGAGAAACTCGCGACGAGGGTTGTTTGGTCGATGGGAGAAACGGAGAATGGTCGCGCGGCGACGGTGCATGGTTGTGCGGTTCCGGCACTCCGGATAAATCCGCCGCGCCTTTCCCTTGTCCGGAGGGAGTTTAATAGAGGGTGAAAAGAGTGAGCCCACCCACTTTCTTCTCGTCGTCGTCGTCGTCGTCGCTCTACCAAAGAAGCAAATCTTTCTCTTGGCTAGAAGCCTTGACGTTTTTTCTCTCTCTTTTTCATCCTGCGCTCGTCGCTCTTACGCTCTTGTTTCCTTGTGACAAAGAGCCTTCGAGTATGTCGAGTCATCGGGGACGATCCAGAGCACGAAGAAAACAAAAGTCCGGCCAACTAATCGTTCGAGATTGTGGTAAAATCGGGAAGAGGGTCCTGATTCGATTTATACGGAGCAACTCGCTCAGATCCGCACAACATCCGAACATTTTTCTTCCCTTGGCGCTTCTACACAGAACGGAATTAACTGCACGGCCGTTAAAAGCCAACTTCCGGTTCTCGTTTGTCCGTCCAAGACCCGAACGTATGAATGCCTCGCGTATATTTGTGTGTTGGCCAAGCGAGAATCGAGAATCAAGTCGCAGTAAAATGATGTTGGAGAGTGGTGTGTGGATCGAATTGACGCATTACCGAGGAGAAGCTCTCGGTGTTTCTAGTGAATAGTGAATGCTTCGTGGTCATAATACAGAGGGAGAAAGAGAGAGCCGGTACTGCGAGGATGTACGTGGACGACGTAGACGTCGTCTTGGTCGTCGTCGTCGTCGTCGTTGCCGGAAAGGGGGATCGATCGAATCGCCATTACGCCGAGAGTGAACGTGGCGGATGGCAGCAAGAGGAGCGAGAACACAAACATCCCGAAACACAGACACACGGAACAGAGTAAGTGTGTATATGGTTATCTGGATGGAATGACGCCGTGACTGTGTGGACGGGCTGGTTTATTCTCGTATATATTTGCCGTCGGCGTATCAACCCTCGACGAGTTTCTATACTCTATCGGTGGTGTTCGCCCTGGCGAGGGTGACCCTGAGAGGGTGAGACGTTGCTGAGAGTGAAGCAGAGTGCACGCAGAGAGCCCCCGATAGCTACAGGCTATAATACTCGCTAGTATATGTATAGAGGCTGGATATTCGCTGATAGAAAAGCAGAGGGTTGAAACGTGTGGTGTTTAGGGATGAGGGCGTGTTCGTCTGGGTAACGCGCTACGCGCACGCATCCTTCAATCCCCCCCTCTCTCTCTCTCTCTCTCTTTGTGGATCACGTCGTGATACAAGACTCCGGGAAATCCATCGAGAATATATCCCAGCAGGCAAACTCTCAAGCTTGACGAGATAAATCATCGCCTCGAAATGACTCTCGAACCATAAGCGTTGTCCAATATAGATCTACTTCGCTTCTCATAAAATATATACGAGGGCTAAGTGAGGCTTTTGGGTCACTCAGTCTGACCACCTGTGACGAAATGGATGGATTCATAGCCTCCAAACCGAATCTTTCTTCCTTCGATGCGCGTCACATTACTTTCCGAAGCTTTTTCGAACGAGTTGAAAAACTCGGATTTTTCATTCCTCGTGGAACACGCTATTTTTCATTTATCCAGATTTCAATGTCAATGTGCTTAACGTGATCTAAACAACTTTCCGGATGTTTGTTATGGGACTGTGAAATTCAAACGTTCGTAACTCGAGAACGGTTCGAGCTACAGGGCTCCCGTTTTGCACACATGTTAATCCATACGAGCTCTCGATTCTCTGAGAATTTCGATGCAATTGCTAGAAAAATACGAAATATGTACAGCATTTTGAAATTAAAAAAAAAAACGCTGTCGACGCACTAATTTTCGCAAATTTTCAGATTAATTGCTCTTTTTTTTTTTATGCATAGAGTATCATAATGGGAAGGTTGGTATTGAATTTGGGGAATATCCGTCGAACGGTTTAAATTTTATGATTTTTCGAATTTTACGAAAATGTGAGATTTTTGAAAAATCGTCCAACCCCATTAATTTCTGAAAATTTTATTAAATATTGTGTGCAAGTCTGTACTTCCTATTTACTCTCTAGAGAAGTTGTCATATAATTGAAATGCGTATAGAAAAAAAAAGGTGAAAATTGAAATTTGGAAATTTTGATGGATTTTCAGATACGGAGCGGGTTACGATCTCGCGGCAAGACGGAAAAACGCAACGAGAGAATCGACCGCGACCCTGAAAGCGTGGTTGAACGAGCACAAGAAAAATCCTTATCCAACGAAAGGCGAAAAGATAATGTTGGCGATAATCACAAAGATGACGCTGACCCAAGTTTCGACTTGGTTCGCCAACGCCCGGAGACGTCTAAAAAAAGAAAACAAAATGACGTGGGAGCCGAAAAACAAAACGGACGATGACGACGACGCTGTGTTGACGGACTCCGAGGACAACAAGGACAAAGAGGACAGTGTGGCTGACAGCAGAAGCGACAGAGTAGGCGACGAAGCGAGACGGAACATCGAAGACAGTGGTAAGTAAATGTGATGACCTCATTAGTGCCTTAAATTTTGCCACGAGTCCCTTAAAGCCAAAATTTATTCTTATTGCCCGATGGAGCAATAATTGGATGGAAGAAGGTTATGGCGTTTCATGGGTAAACCATAGGACACACGTAACGCGAAGCTGGTCTGACCACATCGGAGCTCTTTCCACTGTACAGACATAAACTTGGCAGAGTGGTTGGTTGGGAGTGAGGGAGAGATTTGGGGTGGGAGGGAGAGAGGGGCTCCGAAAATTGTCATTCGCGATTTGGCTTGCTCGAAGGAAATGAGGGGGGCTCGGTAAAAGGGACTAGGGAGGTTTGAATTCGGGGCTATCGGCACTATATCGCGGAGGTGGACACATAATGCTTCACATGTGGGTAAACACAGTGACGGGTTGCGGGTTGCGCGGTCCCGAAGTGCCACCGGGTGAGAGAGAGAGAGAAAGATTAATGGGTTTTGGGTTGGGATATCGTCGGGAGCTCGTGGGGTTAGCCTGTGGCCGGTGGCCAGCAGAGGAGCTGCGGGTTCGTTTCGAAAGGGGCCGGAAGAGGATAAAGCTGTATCGGTATTGGCCGTATCGCTCGGTGCGCGCGCGCCTTCCTCCCTCTTACCCATACAGAATGCATTACACACAAATACACGAAGAATATTACCAATACGAATTGGCAATATTGGTAACAATCAGAGAGCCACTGGTCCGAGTACTCGAGGGTTGAAATAACGGGAATTAGGTCCGCGCGGGCAAACAATCGAGCTCGTATATAAAATGTACACGTATGTATATCGATGTTACGATATTCCTGGGCTCTTGCTAGCTTCGGACATTGATACTCGCTATTGGATACGTGTGTATGCCCTTAGACCAAGAGCATGGGAGAATCTAGCGCCCGAGGCCAGAGGGTGCGGTCCGGGTATCCATCCGCACTGCCAATAGCAGCGATACAGGCTCCTCTTGCTCCCTGGACCACGCGGTGCTTATGTATTCTCCTGTGCGGTACATAACGCCAATGCCGATGGACTCATGTACATATGGACACCCGCTATTTCTCTCAGTCTCCGTCTCTCTGGAGCGTCCGAGGTATCGTTGCCCGCAGCGAGACGAATGGCCGAACAGAGAGACGCTGCGAGAGAGCAAGAGCGAATGTTCAGCTGGTCCTTGGAGCGAAAACTCCCGTTCTCTTTGGTCAGTTATTCAGGCACAAAATCCTTCTGGAGGTTGGTTTATACGGTGGGCAACGCTGAACACGTTCATAGAGTCCGAAGAAAAGGAGAAACAGTCTCGGGTATTAATTTAAATTTAAAGAAGTACCACTCGAAATGTGTGCGGTTTCATTTTTGTATGGAGGTGTAGCTGTTCGATGGGTCGAAGATTAGGCGATTAAGCACTGATAAAAGGGAGGGTCAAAAGTTAAAGGGCCACTTGTGGACTGGTAGCTAGACTGGGATGGTGGTATATAGTATCTGTTTAGTTGGGCCATAAGGTTCTCGTTTATAAGAGCCAGAGGGGGATGATGCGCGCAAGCCGCGTTGGCAACCCCAAGTATAGTTGAAAGCGATGCATTTAGCATCTCACTCGTTTTCTCACAATGTTGGTCCACTCGGAGTGCGCCAGCCATTGGATTCCATCTCGCTCTGGTATTTTACCGTTGGCTACCCTACTTGGGAATTATCGCTTGACGAGCCATCAAGTAAACCCCTCGGCCGACTCATTCGAACCTCTTAATGAAATTCTCACCCCTGACTGACTGGCTGGCTGGCTGACTGGCTCCATTTCGGCTATAGCCCGAGTTTCGGTTCTTCCGTTTTCTCACTCTCTCTCTCTCGCTCTCTCTCTCTCGCGTTCGCGATCACCGCTGCTGCGCCTCGAGAAGCTCGAGAGAGAAGGAGGGGGTGAGATTGAGAGATAGGCAGTCCCAGAGAGAAGTGTATCCTCGTGTTTATACGTGTGATTGTCTGCGCTCGTAACCGACAGGGGCTCACACCGGAGTACTGTATAAAAGAATAAGAGAGAAGGATATATCTCGGGATGGAACCCCTGGGGGATGCGAAATCTCTCGCGCCCCAAAGTGGTTGCAGCCTTCGCACCCTCCTTTTTTTCACAGCATCCCCCAAGGCTCATATACAGTTCTGGCTATGCGGAATACGTGTATATCGGTATGAATGTATGAAGGCGATAGAGGGTGCGAAGAGAAGCTCTCTCTGCTAGCTTTTCTCGTATACATGTAGAGCGGGGGCCATAGAGGGTGGGGCGCGGGGCTTTTGAGGAAGCCAGAGGGGTAGAAAATCGCGGGAGGAGAGTAGAAGTGTTACTTTCCCGCGGCGTTTCCCCCGCAATGACACGCATCGTGCATCTCACTTTCACACCAGGGACTATAAACCATTAACGGGTAATATTGCCACGAGAGAGCTCCCCCACGAAACAGCCTGAGTGAGGGCACCCCCATAGACAACACATAGACACCAACACATGTTGATACTCGAATACACATGGAGCTGGATGACTGCTCCGGTGGTAGTCCTGGCCAATAATTAACGAGCGGGGGGTTGAATTGACTTGAGGACGTCATAGTCTTTCTCCATTGCACAATATCACGATTCGAAGGCACTCGGCTCGAGGACGTGTTCATCACCGAGACCGAGAGCTTCGAGATTTCACTTTTATCAATCGGATTACAAACTCGAGGTAAAATGCCAGGACACGGACCATTTGGATTATGAGAAAAAAACAAGCGTAATCCTCGTTTCATTGCAGAGCCCATGAGACACGTTAAGGCGGAACATCTTCAGCATGACAAAGATTTGGATGACGAGGATGACCTGGATCTCGAGGATGATCAGCATCGTCGACCAGAGTTATCATTTCACCATACGATACAGCAACAGCAGCAGCAGCAGCAGCAGCAGCAGCAACAGCAGCTGCATCATCATCACCACCATCACCAGGCGTACGAGGATCACCTGAAGGACGAAGTCGTCAAGTCCGAGTGCGCCGGGGCCGGTGGCGTCCCAATTCCTGCGACGAAGCCAAAAATCTGGTCGCTCGCGGACACCGCCGCTTGCAAAACCCCTCCACCAACCCATCCCCATCACCAGCAGTATCAGCTCCATCAGCATCATCAACACTACGGCCTCCAGCAACATCAACAACACCATCAACATCATCAGCTCCAACACCAACATCAACATCCCCATCAACATCATCATCATCACCATCAACAACATCAACAGCAACAGCAACAACAACAACAACAGCATCAACATCATCTCGCGGCCCAAGGTCATCACCAGTCCCAACAACCTTGGCTCGGCTCCTCCGGACCTGCCGGACTCAACTCGTTCGCTTTACCTTCCGCCGCATCGATGAGCCCATCAGCCGCAGCCACAGCTCCTTACTCCACCGCCGCCGCCACCCGATACGGCGGATTCCTCAGCTCCTCCACCGGTGGCCAACTTCACTACAATCCCAACTCCTCATCCGGCTCGTCGTCCAGCGCATCTTCCTCCGCTGCCGCGGGGTTTCCCGAGGTTGGGACGGATACCCCGCCCCAGACACCTCCCAATATGAAAGTCGGAACACCCAACGGAGCGATACAAGCACCTCCGGGAGCTTATTGCCCTGGTGGCGCGGCAACCACCGCTTCCAGTAGCAATCTCACATCCGCCCATTATCCCTCCGCCGGCCACGCAGCCGCCGCCGCCGCCGCCTACTTGTCTTCGAGCTCCGGATCAGCCAGCAGCGTCTCGTCCTTCACTTCGCGACTTCAGGCCTCTCCGCACAAGGACTTTTCCAGCATCAACCAAAACTCGCTGCTCCATCAACAAACCTCCGCTAATCTCTCCGCCAATGAGTCCACGACGGCCTTCAAGCCTTTCTACAAAGGGTGAGTCACTATTTTTCGCTTCTTCTCCTTTTTTCCTCCAACTATTTCAATCGATCTTTGCGGTCGCCACTCGCAATGCAGTTTCTAGAACCTCTCACCAGCCAACCAAACAAGAAATTGAACTGGAGCTCGTGTATCCGTTTCGTTCCAGGTCACAGCCTATGACCAGCGGTTTCGTTTCACCGGTTTAGAGCTGCTTCCAACTTTTCCATCATTCTCCATCAGCCTGATCATCAAATTACTCAACAGGTGAGTTTATTTAATATCCATCGAATAATTGAGCCGGACAGAAGAGTGGGATCTCGGTCCAGGTTATAAATAATAGAAAATAATAGTCGAGAGAGGGCGAGAGTCTGGATTGATCGTGTTGTTTCTGGTCGAGGTGACTCGAGAGGTAAAATAATAATGTTGGTGCTCGTTTGCGGTATCCAGGCTAGGCGTACACTCGAAAGAGAGACGAGCCGCGGAAACAACCGGCTAGAGAAAGAGAGCCAAGCTGTTCTGGCTATCGCCACCTCCTTGACAGTGACAAATGGGCATAGATTTAAATCGGTGAATGGAATCACCGCGTAGTCTCGCTCTCTCCTTCTCGAGTCTAGTCACGAGAACTTCTCCGGAGCTTGACCGTTCTCTCTCTCTCTCTCTTTCTGTGGCAACGCGCGACATCGCTCGCTCTGACCGTCGCTTAACGTCGCTTTAGTGTCCGCGAACGTCCAGTCGGACGATTCGCGCCTACAATAGTTCCAGCGTTTGGCTCTAGGATAGGCCACTGCTCGAGGTATAAACTCTTTGACAGGTATACGTGCGCGCCTTGCCACATTAACCTGAGAAACGAAATATTATCGAAATCTGAGCGCGACAGTTGGTAAAGATGAAGGATCCGCGATAAATAATCATGATGATGGAGAAAGGAAGGTTTTTGAATGAGCATCCAGCAAGGAACTTGGATAGGTGGCGGAGGAGGAGGAGGAGGGGGGGGGGGATGAGGGAATAAGAAAGGAACAGCTGAGAGGCAGGGGCGGATATCTGATGCCCGAGTGTGGAGAGAGTGCGGTGATGCGCGTAAAAAATCAACAACAACCAACGCCGAGAATGATGAAAAAAGGATTCGGAGAGAGAGAGAGAGAGAGAGAGAGAGGGAGAGGGAGTTTAAAATGGAAATGAGTGAGACGGAGGTGGCAGCACAAGCGGCCACTCCGTTTCTCCTCATGGACACATATGGACCGAGGAGAAAAAACAACAAGACGGAAAGAGACACGAATGTGTAGCTGCGAGAGAGCCTGGACCAAGTGTCGCGGTCAAGTGTGCGTTGTTTATATATAAACATGTACGCGTTTATCCTCGTAGATGTTGGAGCACGGTGGCCGGTCCAAGTCGAGACATCTTTCGGAGAGAGAGAGAGAGAGAGAGAGAGAGAGAGAGAGGAGCGGGTGTTAGCCCGGGATGCCCTTATCTGGTGGCGATCTGATCCTAATTTATAGCCGCGTCCCAAATAAACTAGTTTTCGCTGTCGTCACCTCGACTCTCTCCAACCATCGCCCCTTTAGCCTCTTCCACGCCCTTCTCCTCCTCCTCCTCCTCCAGCCACTTCTTCTGCTTGTTCTTCTCGTCTCTCGTCGTCTAACCTCGCCTTAACGTCTCTCGTTCCTTCTTCGTGTATCGGATCGAGTATATACGTTTATACAGCATCCAGCGTCTCAAACAGACTTTGCTCTTTCACGCGGCCTTGCCTTCAGCCCTGGCTCTCTCTCTCTCTCTCTCCCGGGCTGTCCAACTTTTATTATTATAATACGAATGCGGTGACCGCTAACTCGCGACCTGGACGAAAGGCAAAAAGGCAAAGAGAGGACGAATGTGTCTTGGTCGTCAGTAGAGAGTGCGAACGAATTTCCGAGAGCGTCGGAAGCTGCTGCAAGCACGAGGAGCACGCGTTGGCCAAACCGCAGCAGCAGCCTGGTCTCTATCCTCATGAAAAAGCGAGTCTCCTCCGCGTCGTAATTGCCAATTAGCGCAGAGGATATTTAATTGCCATTTAGAATGGGTGGCTCGCCCTACCTTGTGATATCTTCTCGTTGTATTGCCGAGGTGGGCCTGCGCACAAGAAGAGGAAGAAGAAGAAAGAAAGGTGCGAAGATATATATATGAAGGGGCAACGTCTTAGCAGGATTGTCCTCGCGATCGGTACCGTTCCTACGCGCCGCGGTAGTTGCCAGTTAGCATCAGTTAGGATCTCTCAAGAAACGTAGCGTTTCCTTTTCTTTTTTTCGCTCTCGCCCTAGCTCGTAAGGGCCCGGGGGTTATATATAAGACGAAAGCTGCTCGCGGCGACCTCGGCATCTCCTCTCGCACCTTCTCGAGCATATTTACACGATCTCTTTGGATATCTGCATAAAATTTCGTCCTTTGGCCGCGCACAACCTTACGCTCTCTCTCTCTCTCTCTCTCTCCGCCGTAGCACGCCTGAATTCCAACCTCGAGCACACAGAAGAGGATACGTGCTGTTGTCCCTCCTTAATAAATCCTCGTGCGTTGGCTCTCGCGCGGTGGCTATCCCCGGCCCGTTCTTTTCTCGCCTTTTGCCAGAGCTGCTTCTCTCACGAGCACCACCAACAGGCGTTTCGGGCATATATCCACACGCCCGCGGGCATCCCGGAACGCGAATCTCTTCTCGCTTTTTACTTCGCCCTCTCTCTCTCTATTCGTCTCTTTCGCTTCTATTCGCTTTGTCTCTCCCTCGCTACGGCAAATTCGCTACTCTTTCCGTTAAACACAAGGGACAGTAGAAAATTCCTCACTCGCACCTTTTCGCCTACCGGTATTCCTCTCGGACCCCAAGACCTTTCTTTCGTCCGTGATCTTTTCTCACGCGAGCGCGCGCGACCAGATCTCTCGTCGTCGTCGCCGCCGCCGCCGCTGCTTTCTCGCGCGAATCCTCCTCGCTGGCCCTTTCTCAAGCCACTCGACGAATTTGTTCAACGTGCCAAGTGACCGACGGAGGAATATATAAAACGCGCGCGGGCTTACCGCGTGAATAAGGTCGATCGTCCACGGAGTATCTTCCAGTTTTGGGGACAGCCGAGCGTTCGAGGATCGCGCAGCAACAAGTGGCGGAAAGCCCGTCGCTGTTCTATCGACTCCCGGAGCTCTCGTAACGAACTTTCGCTCTCTTTTTCCAACCAAAGACTCGTTTATTGATCTCCAACGTTACGCACTTTCCTGCCGCGACTAATATTTGTTCAGCCCGGTGGTCGTTGCGTCCAGACGAAGAAAAAAAAACAAAAAACAAGAAATTCAACGCTCTCCGCTCGCGAGTGACAAGCGACGCTAAGATAATCGTTGTGTTTATACCAAAGTCGCCTCCAATCATTCTCTCCTTGCATTTTCTTTTGCCCCGCGAGTTCGTCGACGTATCGATGCGCTGCACTTGTTGTCGCCGCGATACGCAGTAATTACCGGCTGTCGAGCAAACGCGCTTCATCGACACCGCCAAAGTCCACTCTGTACATATTTTTGCTGCAGAACAGGCGGAATACAGAAACACGAAAGAAAAACAAGTTAAAAAACATGATAAGTGCTCTAGTAACAAGAGTTGTTACAAGTGTCGAGGTGTGCGGTTTCAAGTACCTGGAGAACTAGTCACCGCTCACGAGCATGCACTCCGCGGGCTAATGTTAAGCCCCAACAAAGTTGAAGGCGCATGTTTAAAGAGGCCTCTCTCGGAAAACCGGTCCTTCACTTTTCCGCTCAGCCCGTTATCGCCCGCGTCCCGCTATTATTTCCACCCAGTCCTTCGTCTCTTCCCATATGCGCGCCTCTTTGTCTTTTTTGCACGCAAACTTTCGCCTTTTCACGATTTTCCGTGCAAACATCCGGCAGAGGCTTGCGATCGAGTTTCCAGCCGCTTTTTGCCGTCGCCAACTCGATCGAAACGTCGATTTTTGCATTTTAATTAAAAAAAAGTTATAGATAAAATAAATAAAAATAAAAAATTTCTATTTTTCGAGTCAAACTGTCCTCGCAGCATTTAATTGATTTTTTTTTCTCGTTTTTCTTTGCAGTATACGGCCCGAGACTGCAGCGGGAGGGAACCGAGGCCCCGCGATCTTCGGGACTTTGAGAGGCGAACAGGACGAAGCAGACGAAACCGATTGTCCAGGAGGATGGATGAGGATGGACGTGGGGAGTCCTTGAGGACGTTGAAGAGCGGGATCGACTGCGAGAGAATGAGAGAGAATAATAAAATGTACGATGAGCTGCGGGAGAGGGGGGAGGGGGAGAAATCGTGGAACCGGAAGTGCCGGAGATTTTTTCCAAGTAGAAAAAGCGGGGATAAGGAGCGTAAGCCTGAATTAGGGGTAAGCCAGAGAGCAAAAAAGAGGCGAAGACGGATTTTCGGAGATCCTTGATTCCGGGGAATTTTCCGGGGCCGATTAGAAGGGAAAATGTTGGAGAAAAATGTGGGACAACGGAGAGAGGCTCAAAGCGCCAACGGGCAATGTGCAAATAATTTGTAGCACCGTCGACGAACGAGAGAAATAAAGAATGGACGAAATAACGGAGAGAATTGAGCTCGATCGAAAATCGCGGTTGCAATGGGACTTTTGTCGTTTTAGAACGATCGTATAGAATTAATGAAAATATTAATTATTAAGTTGATTGCACGTGGAGGTCTGTGAGGCAGGAACCGAGTGAAATAATTGTTTTTTTCTATTTCCATTGGAATGCAGAGAAAAAAGAGAGCGAAATGACGAAAATTCTATTTTTTTTTTTTTTTTTTCATTAAAAATTAACATTTTGCGAACGAGGAAGGAACAAAAAAATGTATAACTCTCTCACATTTTTCTCTACCCTTTTTGGGAACGCGTGCTCCTCTCGCCTCGAGTATCGACATTCTCGAAAAAGAATGAAAATAATAGTCAACTAATTGTGTGTACATAATCGTTCGGTTTCTTTTTCTACCGAGACTCCGAAAGAATTTTTCAAATAAAATTCAAAATTGGAGCGAAAACTTTAGAACTTATTTCCTGGCCAAACCGAATTGCAAAAAAAATAAGGAATTTGGAAAAAAGGAGAAAGAGACTAGAATATATATTCGAATCTCGTCGTAATCGGATTCTCCTCTTTGGTGATAATTGATCGGGCGAGGTTGCGTGCACGGTGCTCGAGATTGTTGATATTTTTTTAATGTAAATTTAACGAAATTGGGACGGACAAAAAAGTTATAAACGAAAAAAACACACACACACGACATAAAATAAAAATGCCTAGTTTAATGAGAAGCTGCGTAAGGAAATGTCAAAATGAACGAAGGACGTGAGGAAAAGTTGGCAAATTTTTGAAAACTAGACAATTCTAGAAAGGAGGGAAAAGAAAAAAGTGAAAAATAAGGCAAAAATACATTAATTTATATCTGTGATAAAGTGAGAGAAGGAAGGTGGAGGGGAGGAAGCGTTGGTGGGGTGGGGCGTCGTTGTGGACGATATAGTTGTCGAGGGCGATTGGCCTGAGTGGGAACTTGAGCCTGTGCGCCCTGAACTCTCTGCCCGTGCATAAAACTCGTACTATAATAAAAAACAAAATGCGGTGACCAATCCGCAACATTGTATCGTAAAGAGCAGCGTAAGCATGAATTCGATTAATCGTTTTTTGTATATAATTGGATAAGTGGAGTGCACGAGAAACAAAGAAAAATGATAAAAACAACGTCCCTGAAGAAGAAAAGCGTTGGTCCAAAGATCGCAAATGTTGGGCAAGGGGTTTGTGCGCGTCTTGATAATTATAATAATTGCTACGTATACTAAACAATTGTGGACCTTGCCGCGAGCTACAGCTCCATTATTATTGCTCCTACTAATAGTCGTATGGATATAGCCCGAGCGGCATTAAGCATCGCGGGTATCGAGATAATCGAGAGAGAGAGAGAGAGAGAGAGAGAGAGAGAGATCGAGAGAGAAAAAACACAAAGCGAGTAAAAGTGCGATTTGGCTGCCCTTCAACCCGACCACCGGTTCAATTGTAAATTAATCAATTGTAAATAATATTCAATGTGAATATAGATGAACATAAATAGATATATATATTTAAACAAATATATATATATATGACGATGACGATGATGAATATATAAATATGAAAATATATAAATATATGCAAAAATAGATATATAACACACACACAACACACATACACACATATATAAATATCTATTAACATTATTATTATATTATTATCATCGAGAACAATATCACGATATTATTATTATCATTATTATTATTATTGTCTACTACGATTATAAATTCATATTATATTAAAAATGAGAGTATTACGTTGTAGACACGTTCATGTCTGTTTTCTTTTGCTCACTCGTCGCTATTACGATCCTTCGGCTTTTTTTTTTTACGTTTTTTTTTCAAATTCATTCACCAATCACGCACACACATGGACTTAATGAAATAACGTAATTATTAGATCGTGTCGCTGAGGAAATAGAAGGAGAGATAGGAGGAACGAGGTGCAATTATTATGGCGACGATGAATTAATGGGGGGAGGGAAATTTTTTTTTTTTTTTTCACGTTTTTGGGCTTTGGGACTCGGACATTGGATTTCGTAATTTTATGGTTATATACACGCGGTTTGCTGAGGAGAGAAATTAGGGAGAGAAACGGAAATGGAGTTTTTCTAATTTGGAGTATTTTTTTTGTTTTTTTAATTTTTATTGACCATCTTGGGATTTTGCAATAAATTGGGGGAGGAAAATGAAGTCGAATGTGTAGCGCAGGGAAGAACACGAGGAGGATCGCCGGATAACGAATAAGCAGGATTGTATGGGCTTGTTGCTTTTTGTTTGGAATTATTACACAAGCCTTTTTGCTGCTGAGAGTCTCCGGGCTGTTGGGCAAGAAGCCCCGAGATAGGGAAGGGGCACAAGGGGCTATAAACTCATAAGACACGGCCCAGGCGCTAGGCAGCTTCACCAAACCTTTCAACGCCCTCAGCCTCATCCTACACGCTTTATATGCATCATATATATGCTCATGTATGTGTATATTATGTATATATATGTTTTATATATAGAGATGCAATAAAACTTGTATATTCGGGCTGTGCCGGTTACTCAAAGTTTTACAAGAGCCCATAGAGCGAACAACAACCGAGTTGTATCATTTCACATGCATATAAATAGATATAGACGCCCAGAATGCACCAGCACCAGCCTCGGGATGCATTAATGCATCGCCAATCGGTGCAGTCATTTGCATTCACGCCAATATCCTCAGACCTCCCCATACACTTATACAACTCGATTTTACACACACGTACCCGTGTCTCCGCGAGGAATAATCCTCCTGGAGCTTCCCTCCACGTTTTCCTTTTTTTTTTTTTTTTTTTGCTTCTTTTCGTTTTTTAGGCCCCGATAATGTGTGACGTCGATGTTGCTTGGTATATGGGTCATACGCAGCCCAGCCCGAATATATGCCCATCGATTCATTGCCTCGTTCGACTTATTACTCTTAGCAACGAAAGTTTGGCCAACCTCCTCACGTATTTATCATGGGAATGGGAGAAAAAACAGGAGTCTCTTCGGTGGACAAGCCAGCGTACGAGCTTATTTACACACGCTTGTCGTAACATTCATAAAATGTGTGTTTACTCGTTATAAATTGATAGCCCGGGCAGCGTGATGTACGAGCCTGAGGATTAACCAGGAATGGAATGAGAATGAGAGAGGGAGAAAGGAGCAGGACAATTTCTCGTGGCGCACGCTGAGCCCAAAGACGTACGTCTCGCACCATAGGTGTTTCCCCGCGGGAATATATATTTTCACACTTACCAGTCAACTCACATTGGCCAAACGATATCGCGCCCGTTGCCTCGCGAGAAACATTTTTTTTTCATTTATATTCTCGTGATTTAAATATCGATCCTTCTGTCATTTTAATTAATGCATTTTCATGGGCTTTCATGTCCGACCATCGTTACCTTTCAATTTACTTGCTCTATTCAAAATTGCATTCCAAATCATTGCACTCACTGGCTCACTAATAAAAAGGTAATTACAAGCCGTTCCTCTTTACCCAGATAACGCTCCACTATTTACACGTGTCATGCATGCGTATTACCTTCCGATTAAATGCCAATCGATCTATCCTCCCGTGTGTGCGCAACATTCGCAATTACTCCCGCCTCAATATTTTCCCCTTTTTTTATTTCATTCTCATTTTTTTTCCGCTCGAAATAACCCGCGACCATTCAATCACTTTTTTCCCCTCAACTGCATTTTTCACTCTTCATGAATTAGCATCCATTTTCTTGGCTCGATTATTCTCCTCGATCTTATTTAACCGCAGGCCTATGTAGGCACATTTTTTTTTTTCCCCAACGATAAATAATCACCGTGTGCGAAAGTTGGTGTCATAAATGTTAAGTTTACGACATCTGATGCATTCCGAGATAAATTTCAATCGCTCGGGCGCGTATATGTACTTTCATGTTAAATTCTATTTTTCATTGATATTATCAGGTTGTATTTTATCATCGATGTGTACGAGCGTACGGGGCATCGTGCGAAATGAAAAAAAAAAAGAAAAAAAAAAGAGAAAATAAAAGAGGACCTCGAGATTTATTTGGCGTGCAATTTTTTTCATTGGTTTTTTAAACAAAAGGCCAAATAACAGGGACAAAACGTTAAACTCACTAATATCACGTTAATAAAATAATAATAATAACAAGATTAATGTGTAGGCGAGAACCGAAAAAAAATTGATAACCTCGCGATGGCAGAGAGCGAGAGAGAGAGAAATTATCATAAATTTGAATGACCGCGAGAGGGCGCGCGCACGCGGCGCCCCCCCGCCCCGTGACACATTTCGCCCCTTCTTATTTTCCCCTTTATGGCTTACTTTATGGCGAGGACTCAATTTGGAGCCGCGGCAGGGAGAAATAATATAAATAAAATAAAGAAGAATAACGTGAGCGCGCTTGAACTCGCGCAGTTGGTATTCCGGCTGACTAATAATATAGGCATAAGCTCGCGCGGCGCGCACTCCGGGTGATGCATCGCCCGCGCGTATCCCCTCGAAAATAAACATTTTTTTCCGAAATTTTTATAATAAATGCATATGTGGAGATTTTTTAGAGGAACGATGGCTCGGGGATTCTCGCAACATCTCGGAGATCCATTTTGATTCTTTTTCAAAGAGCAGACATAAAATTCTCAGTGTTTTTGTCTACGAAATGATTCCTTTCGAGATTTATTTATTAATAAATATATTTGGAGAGATTGCGAGGTCGCTCGGTAGCGCGCGACTCTCTGGAGCTAAATAATAATCCGAATGAGAGAGAAAAATAATCTGGAGTACAAAATGGTGCGTTATGATAAAAGCTTCGGGGCAAAATGGTACGGGAATGAATATTTAACACGCGGAGACACACACATAATGTGTATAAAAGGTATGTATGTATGATATACTTATCGGGCAGTAAAGATGTTTACAGCAGCGAGCAGGGGCCTCGTTCCCCGTCCTCGCTATCACAATCGCCCACCCAAAAGAACGAGCTACTCTAATTGATTTGTGGCTGTGGCCCGAACGCTATCGTTTCCTCTCGCCCCCTCCGCTCCTCCCTCCTCGTAACTTAAATTAAATTACACGAGCAATCGTCTCCGCGAGGCTGATCTGCTGCTTCGACGAGGCCGCGCGCGCGCGCGCGCGCGCGAGACTCGTCGCGACTTTTGCGACAACGCTCTTCGTCGCCTTCGACGATCTCCCAAAAAACATTTCCTCCGATATTTCTTACGAATTTCATTTTTTATCAACGTTTTTCCGCGACCGATCGACGATAATCAATGAAAATAATAGGCCACGTCGATCGGCATCAAAATTCATTCGGCCGCACAGAGCTCTCGTGTGTGTCAATCTCGTTATCTTATCGAACGAGAGAAACTCCAGATTGATCATATTATTGCGTCACACTTAAATCTTTCAATTTACTCTTCCCTCATTTGTTTAGCATTAACGACTTTTTTTAATCATTCGACCTCTTGCCAGACGAGTTGGTGAATTTATTATTGACGTCCGGATAGAAACGTATGTCAATATGATGCCGATAAGGGCTCCCCGAATAAGAAGAATGTCGCAAATTTTCCTACAACGTCTCCCGACATCACGGATCTTGTGATTTTTTATCCTTTCTTTTATTGAGTCCTCGTAAATCGTGCTCTTCGTGTATTGGTGAGATAAAGGTCGTCAGAGTTGAAGGGAAAGAGAGAGAGAGAGAGAGAGAGAGAGAGTTATTTCTTATAGGGAACATTAAGAATTGCGATAAGCGAGAACTCTCGGAGCGAGCAGCCAAAGCCAAGACCTCTACGAGCCAGAGAGGAGAGCCAGGGGAACGAGTCATGGTGCGTGTGCTGGTGGACGGTGAAAACCGTGAGACTGGTATTTCGCTAGATGCTCTACGACCAGACCAACCAAAGACGATTCTCGCTTTGTCTCTCGGTTCATTCACGCGCGCTCCGACCAACCGCGATCTTTTCCATTGATGCCGGCGCGCCATACAACTCTAAAGTCTTTCTCGCGGCTCTCTGTCGCTCGCGGATTCGTGACGAGAAGACGAAAAAGGAGATGAAAAAGAAATATATGCAGCATCCCGGATGGCGTAACGAACGCCAAATCTTTCTCTGTGGCTATCGAGCGAGCGGACGGTCAACCGGATCGTCGGGCGGTGATCTCCTCCGCGCATAAATACTCTCCAAAACGGTCCCGTGAGAGCCGAGCCTAAAAGTTAGATCCTTGATCCTGCCGAGGAGTGAAAAAGCCACAGAAGGCTCTTACCAATTTCCTGCCATCGCGTTGAGATTCTTCTCAATGAACAACGGCGTTAGAGAGCAAAAAAGTATAAAAAAAAACAGAGTCAAATCTAATTTATTCCGAATTTGTCGATTCGAGCTCAGGATCATTAAAAAATAAGTATCTCTTGGCATTGAGACAGAGCGAGTTAATAAAATCTCGGATGCTGGAGAATTCACGACGACGAGCGATTCGTCAAGGAATTAACGATTTTTCTCGAGCACAAATGCGATTACAAGAAAATGAATTTTCATTAATTTTCATGCCATTTATTTTCGAGACACTCGTTTGAGTCCCAGATTTTTATTGACTTGTTGATACGTCCGTCGATCTTATTCATCGCTCGGAGGAAACTCGTTGCTCACTTTTTCGACGAACCAACATCTGGAGGAGACGATTAAGCTCTCTCGGCCTCTCTCGCTCTCTGGCTCTGTCACTTGAGGTCGCGCCTGGTGTCACACGCGAATTACCCTTTTCGTGACGTGTGTGAGACAAGTCGTCGATTTATCACGCTCGTCGGTTTACAGTTACTATATTCATATAGCAAACGTCGGGAGAGACCGAGAGAGAGACGCATCATTATTTGAGAATAATCTAAAACCGATGGTGATTAGTGAAGGCAGCTCGCGGGATATCGCGCGTCACCTGGCCTCTCTCGTTTATATCGAAAGCGCGCGTATATAATAGGACCATAGAATGTAAACCGTATGTGCCACATTCATCGATCATCGCGTCGTTTGTTTACCAAGACTTGGCCAGGCACCCGAGATACAGCACCGAAGAATTATTTCGCCCCAGGATCCCAAATAAACTTTAAGCCTTTTTATCTTCATCGATAATCAATTAATAAAATTGATGCATCGTCAAAATAATGGAAAACGGTCGAAAAAATGTGGAAAAATTTAGTTTCTCCAAAAAATTCGAAAAATCCCTGAAAACTTGGTGATTTTTTGAATTTGAAAAAAATGGACCAGTTCGGAGTGACGTAAGGAAATTCTTGTTACGGATAATTCGCGACCAAGCACTTTTTTCGTCGTTTTTTTTTTTTTTTTTTCTCGAGTCAGAAAAAACGCGGCAGAAAATTGGCCGTGGCAAAATACGATATTTCACGGGATCTCGTAGCTAAGAAGCGTGTAATATACGCCCAGTGATTTGTAGCCAGGACCTTAAGGAGCCAGAGAAATAGCGGGTCTGTGTGTGTCACAGAGAAAATCCATGAGTTTGGTCGCGAAGCGGAGGAGAGTCTTCGGTTGAAATATATCACCGGATGCGAGCGAATGTCCGGTCAAGCGGCAGCCGCCGGGTCCATTCGGTATCTCTCTCATCTCGATTTCTTTCTCTTTCCATCTGCAGAGCGGCCGGTCGCATGTCGACGACGCCGACTTTTAGTTTCACCAGCATACACTTTCTATCTCTTTTTACACTCGCCTACATATATATTGTCTTCGATCGAGAAATACACACCTTAAAGCGATGGAATCTCGAAGAAATCTCCAAAAGGCTTTTGTTGGACGAAACCTTTTTCTTTTCTTTTTTATCTCTTTCTTTTTTCATCTCTCCTTTTTTTTTAACTGCTCTCGAACAAGTCGACGACACGAATTTTCTGTCTTGCTCTCGTTACGGGGTTTAGAGAGCCTCGGAAAATTTCCGGACTGCTTAACTCCATTTTTTTTGAACGTCAGAAAAAAAAATGAAAAAAATGACAATCTCCGACTTTTCGCCCGTTTTTTGTTTTGTTTTTCGTTTCGTTATTCTTGCGAGTTGCTCGTGCGCGTGAGAACGAGGAACGGGAAAGAGTGGGGGATAAATTTATTAGCCATTATCGGAGACAATGCTGGGCTACCGATTCCGTCGTTTGCGGAGTTGACGCGCCGCAAAGATCGGGATGAAAAGAGAGCAGAGTGCGAAAAGGGCGATGCATCCGAGAGATGCGGTATGCGAAAGACGTGAGAAGGACAAGGGAGGAGCGAAATTGTGGACTAAACGAGATCGGCAGGACTTTCCGTCGCGCAAACTTTGAGCTTATTTTTTCAATTTTTTTTTTCGCAACGTATATATATACAAAATTTATGTATAAAAGTATATAATCGAAAATTTCAAGTGTTTGTGGATTTAACCTGCTGCCTCGGGTTTTCCTTCTCGCTCATTCTCTCTTTTTCTCTTCAGCTCGCGACGAGCTATATATATATGTATATTTCGTCGAGTGTAGAAGGATAGAAGGCCATGAACGGTGCCCACGAACGCAACTCGAAGAAAAAGTCGCCTAATTGATGCTTCGTCTTTGTTTTGGTTAATTCCAACATGGTTCGGCCATTAAAACGTCCCGCGGTATCGGCAAGCCCGATCTCCGGTGCGAGATAAATGATGACACCCGCAACGGGCTGAGGAGGAGTATGGCGGGGAGGGGGTACCATACTTAGCAGGCACACACACAAGCTGGCCGGAGCGAGTTGCATGAAGCAGAGCCTCGTATACGTTCACGAGAATACCTTAAGGTTAGTATGGGCGCGTCGGTATATCGCGCTTCTCCGCTTGCGGAGTCGAAAGCGCCGATTTTTTTTGTTGCCCGGTTGATGCGCGCCGATGCAACAACAAGTTATATCGCGAGACGCGCACTTTTCGCATAGAATTCGATCGACGCGTACACATTCGTCGGGCCAAATCGCGACAAGAGAGGTGTTTTTTTTTGAATTCTCACCGATTTTTGAGAATTAATCGAGGAATGCGAGGATTAAAAATGACGAGATTTATTCCGCGATCGATTTTCGAGTGAATTGTCGCAATTAGTCAAACGCACGTACCGATTTAGTGCGTAGAGAATAAACGTGAAATTCGCAGGAAGTTTAGGGGCAATCGGTATGAATGGCCACGGGATTAACGATCTCGGAGATCGGTACTAAAACACTGGGGTATTAATGTAAACACGCTTTTCGATAGCGATATCCCTCAATGGGAAAATCGGTAACTATATATACTCCCGGCTCGCTCTCTCTATATATATGTATATATGCGTATACAGTGAAATATAATCAGCGAGGAGAAGTTATTGGACGTTACAGAGCCATTGGGCGTCAGGCATATCGCGCGGTCGATTCGATTAAAGAAATAATAATGCTGGTCTATAATATACCGGTTGAAAAGTTGTGTCTCTCTTCTCGGGCTGCTGCTCGCCCCTTTTTCTTTCATTCCTTCACGAGGATCTTTGTTTTTGTTGGTTGGCTACTCGCGGACTCTAATCGCGAGATGAGATGCTCGGATATTGGATGGTAACACCTTCGGGACTCGTTCGCGTGACAAAATAAGCAACAAGAGTTGAGAGAACGTAGCCAAGGGATTGAGAGAAGAAGAGAGAGAGAAAATCGGTGCAACCGATTATGCTCGTACGAGGGTTTAATTAAATAAACGCTTTAGCGAGAGATTAACACTGCCCGGAGACCGAGAGAGAGAGAGAGAGTTCAGATCGGAGATGCATAATGAGTAGCAGAGCGGAGAGGACGAAGAAGTGACCTCAGGTGGCCGCGATCACGGCCTCTTTTTGGGTGGTCCATAGGCCGCCAACATCGGCACTTTTCTTTCTTTCTCGCTTTCATTTTTTTTTCTCTCCTCTCTCGCTCGCTCGCTCGCTCTCTTTGGTCCATCGTGTCGTTTTAGCCGCTGTTGCTTTTGGCCCATTCGCCTCGTTACCGCCGCCACCACCACCACCACCGCCGGGAGAGGACGTGGCGACACATTTTATTGCCGGTTTTTGTCCCAACGATTATTTAACGGTTTACGAGATTCGCTCTCGCTCCCTCGCGCCCTCGCGCCCTCGCGCTTTTTATAACATCCATCTCTCCTTTCTCGCGCAAATCTATTAATATTTCCTTTTTTTTAATTTTCAAACCACCCGTAATATCCTCGACTTTACGAGCCCCGCGCACCGAGTCATCATGGAAATCGGTAAAAAAAAAAAATTGCCAAGAAAATGGTCAAAAAACGAGTCACCGCAAAAAAATGCGAAAAAAAATTATTTAATCGAATTTCTCGACTCAATTAAGAAAGTGACTACGAAAAATCATTAAAATTACTTTGGAAAAATGCCCGCGGCGATATTTGAAAGCCCTAAATCTTTAGGATCTTTGTTCTTTGCCGAAGAGAGTGTCATTGCGATTTAATCTGTCCGCGCGGCAAGTGTCTTTCGCGTCATCATCTTAATGGTCTTTCCTAATCCTCCGGATACGTCATGCGTCTCTAATATATAAATAAATATAAAAAAAGGAGACAGAGTGGCCAGCAGCAGATTGGATGCTTATATATTTGAGAAAGACAGGATGCCATGAAATTCTCCGAGCGTGTTTTTCCCGCGCTCGAGAGAGAGGGAGAGCGAGAGAGAGAGAGAGAAAGATGGAGGGGAGGGGGGGGGGGGGAGGAGGATATCACAAAGATGGCAAGCGAGGATAAAGCTCGTGAGATCTCCGAGGACGATAAGGCTCGCGCGCGGGTTGTCTCTCCGGTCCCCGCCGAGTAATTAAATTAAAACCAATTTTATTGGCCTGCCTGCGGGGGACGAGTTCTGTGCGGCGCGCACTCGATACTACACACGACCACCGCGCCGCAAAACCGCACCTTTTAACGTGCCTCTTTATACCTCCTCAAACAAATTCTATGCGAATGATCACGCGCTCGCGAGATGATCGCGACTCTAACTCACTTCCCTCCCGATCTTTGACATTTTATTGGGATCGTTTGCAATCTCCTTACATCCTGCCAGCACTACGTGCATATATATATACATATCCAATGATGAACAGGATCTCTTTTTCGGACGAATGCCCCTGGCGTCACGTATCCGCGTTTAATTGTTATTGCCAGAGGCATGCGAATTAGCGCGAGGTCGTTAGACCCTCGCGAGATCATCAAAATTGATCCCCTTCAAATTTTTCCTCTCCGCGTTATTTTCTTTCCTGCTTTATCATTTTTTTTCTAGGCAATTCCAATAAATCGACCCTTCCTAGCCACACATGGGTCTGAGGTGCCCATCCAGTGAATTGGGTGAATTTTTCATTTTTCCTGACGACGATTACAATTGAATAAAAATAATAAAAATGCATTTTTTTCCCCATCACCCGGTGCAGGATCCTTTTCTATGGATTCAAAACGACTTTCATGCATTTTTTCAGATTTTTTGAGCCTGTCCTAGTTCCTCAAAAAATGGTAAGACCCCCCAGACCCATGTGTGTCCAGGGAGTCACGTCAAGTGTCCCGTCTAACCGCGGAGGGTTAAGAATAACATAATTCTTCTAGTTGTTCGCGGGAGAATGTGCCACGTCCCGCGAGCTGCTATTGATTACCGAGACGCATTAAGCATGCAGAGTCATTGGCTCTGGGAGTCACAGGTGTGTACAGCAGGGTTCGGAGTATAAAAGCCGAAATATACATGTATCCATATACATATGAGGAATAATACGTGGGATTAAACCGCCCACGTATCGAGGAGAGAATCAGTGATATAACGTGTGTGTATACGCAACCGCAGACGAGCAGGACAAAAGTCCGAGTGCTAACGCGGCGGGCGTACACATAGAGAAAAGCCGGGGATGGCACGTGGCAAAGAGTGAGCACGTGTGTCGAATTGATCCTGTCATTTATACGAGAGAACGAGATAAATGAAGTGGCACGCTTTTTTTTTTCAAGCAAATACATAACGGGAGGTTGTTTGACGCCGGATTTTCGTTGGATTATTATTGCCAGAGTTGAAATAATGTTTTTGCTCTCGAGAGGTATGAATCGAAAGTATTTTTATATGACTGTGAAACTTGCAGCGTTGGCATTCAAGGAAAAATGATTTTTGCATCAATTATTTAACGAATTTTGAAAATTGGGCCCATTTTTCTTTGGATTTTGGAAAATAATGAAGAGCTCTGCTCAGGAAAAAAGAGATTTTCGTTGAATTATATTCAAGGTGAATTTTCTTGAGGGATAATCGATTTATCGATGAATTTGAATAGAGCGTGGTCAAGCAGAGAGACGGAGTAGTCAAGGATGTCCCCGGGATTCATTCAGTCCCTTTTTATCTCGGGAATTCGTCCCGGAAAGGGACGACCGAGGGAAGGCCGGACAGGCCCGAAACGAAAGAGAGAGAGAGGTAGAAAGAGCTGATAGTACTCGAGTCAACTCGGCTGTTCTCTCATACATTCCCCTCTGGAGATCCAGCGCGTAGCGTCC
Source organism: Campopleginae sp. 14b (assembly GCA_030522525.1). NCBI lineage: Eukaryota > Metazoa > Arthropoda > Insecta > Hymenoptera > Ichneumonidae > Campopleginae sp. 14b. The sequence continues at coordinate 53,460 of JAPYYS010000877.1, forward strand.
TCTCTCTTTCTCTTATTCTCCGCTTTTACAACGTTCCCGTTCGCGTAGAGACGAGCATCAATGGGGACCTCCATTCAGTCCTCTTTCAGGCCGATCCTATCGATCTTTCCTCTCTCTCTCTCTCTCTCTCTCTCTCTCTCTCTCTCTCTCTCTCTCTCGTGCTTGCTTGCTCAGACCACAAGCACATCCATCTTGTTGTCCCTAATTATTTTTCGAGATGCTGTACCTTTCTCCCTCGCCCTCCTCTCTTCTCGTGTCTCTTCTCGTGTGGGACACACGTGCTCGACGACCTTCTCACAGCGCACGAGATCGGTATTACCCCAAAATATATATATATATATATCTATATCCACTATTTAAAACTGATATCCTCTAACGTCTCGGAGACTCTTTTACGGTTCTACTCTAACGAGATCCCGTCTCTCTACCAATTTATGTATCCTCTGTCCATTGTCCATTCACACAGCGGTTCATTCATAGCAAAACGTGTTTTTTTTTTTTTTCCTTTTCCACTCTCCGGCTGTCCTCGAGCACTCTCGGGAAAGATTGACTTCTCGTGACACACGCGAGAAATTCATTGATTGATAATTTAGGATTGGTGAGCCAGAAGGAAAGAAAAAAAACGTTGAAAACTCGATTATTTTTGAGGGAAACGATTATGGCGAGCTCGTCTCCAGGATAACGGGACTTTGGGGCGTACGCGAGAAGATTTACGGAAAAAAATGAAGAAAAAAAGGATTTCCTCATGGCTCGATGTATTCGTCGGTCCAGCGACGTTACTGCGAGGGTATAAAGAGATAGCAGCACCGAGAGCATCGTCGTTCCGACGAAACGAAACGAAAGGGATGAGCGAGAGAGAGAGAGAGAGAAAGAGGCCAAATGCATCTTGGCGGGGGGTGGTGACAGCGGGCATAGACCGCGGGGGGGCCCCGCGAGCTCTCCAACATATAAACGTGGAATTTAAGCACGAATGGCCACGCAACAGCGCCGAGCAGTCACTTCGAGGCAAACTGAGCATCCATTACCTCCTCCGGTGCACTCTCTGCCTTCCTTATGACTAACTTATATCTATGTATATTCCCGCACTCTCGTATCTTATATTAATATATTATTTACCTTGCCCGCAAGGCTATAACTCCAAAGATGCGCCTGTATTCCTTCAATATATATATATATATATATATATCGTGTCACATACCTATCATTGTTTCCATTATTCAAATCCCAGCATGCACGCACGCGCTGAGAGCCTTTGCTTACCTATAATTCTCCTCCTCGTCCTTTCTCGCTTCCCCCCCCACCCTCCCTATCAAAAATAAATAATAAAATATAAAATAAACGTAAAAATAGTCGCTCCTTTCTTTTTTTCAGATAATTCCACTGGGTCCCGATCGAAATAAATTGAATATGATTCTTTGTGTCATTGCCTAATCACGATTTTCCCCCTTCCTCGATCTTTCTGTAAAAAATAAATAATAAAATATAAAAGAAATAGGCGCTCGTTGTTTTTTTTTTTAGACATTTCCATCGAGTTCTGATCAAAATCAATGAAATATCTGACGCTGTGTCATCGCCTGATCAGGATTTAATTGAATAATCATTTTATTACGTTGATTAGTCGGTGATTTTTTGTTTTTTTTTTCTAGAGAAATAAAATGGGAATATTTATTTGGTATAGAAATAGTAATAGAGAGGCTGGACAGTGATGGAATGGGAAGGAGAGTCCAGAGTCCCGCAGGGAGAGTTCCTATTATGCTTTTTCGCCTCCCATGCCAGAAACTCCTACACAAGGCTGCTGGGCCAAGCAAGCAGAGACAAGCCTCCTCTCTGCTGCTCGAGAAAGTCTCCCTCTCGCTGGGCTTTCTCCCTCACACCCTTAATGTCTAACGAATGGCCAACGATAAATTCATAAGCCGGCGAAAACATGCCCGCTCGAGATCCTCCAGAACACGCTCCAATCCGTTGTCTTTATGTTGACCCTGTATTGTTCCTTCGTCTCTCTTATTCTCTAACCCTCTCAACCCGAACGAGTCTCTTTGTTGGATCGACAAAAAAAATGGACAAATTTTCAACGCAACGAAAAAAAACGTGAATTGATTGAAAATTTTCAAAATTCAAAGAACATTTGAGAAAATTTTGTTTTTTTTTCGTTTTACAGTTTCCATCCACGCACGGACGTACACATTGCAAAAGCGACTAAAAGGGGCGGATATAAGGAAGTTACGTAATAGACGAAGACGTCATGAACGCGACGGGGACGGGGCAAGGGCCAACTTGGTTATTTAACTTTACCACACGATGCGGCGTGGCCTTCTGGCGCCCAGCACACTTCATGTACTTTGCTTGAAGGAAAAGTTTTACAGTTTGCTCGTATTAAGACGCGAGGGAAGCGGATTCGAGGGCCACACTAAATGTAGAAAGACCGAGGGAATTTCTACCAAATATATTCCAGCTCCGAATAGCAAGAACAATACCGGGATTTTGTAGATTAAATCATTTCACATTTTAATATATTCACACGTGAATCTTCCTCATTAATTCGGACGCATCTGCTGCTCGTCAGACCTTTAAACAAAAATGATGAAAAATCGTCGAGGGAATAAAAATGTTTGAAATTAATAGAAAGTTATGAATTTTTGACCGAGTAGATTATTTTTTTGATTGAATTTATAGAAATTCACGAATTTTCGATCTAGTTGATTATTTTTTTATTTTTGAAATTATTTTTTAAAGAAACAATGTGAATAAATTAAATCGTCGCCGAAATTTATAAAAATTTACGAAATTTTGATCGAGTCGATTATTTAAAAAAAAAAAATTTCATTATTTTTTGAAGAAACTATTTGAAGCCTCGCGACGTTGCATTCATGGATGCAGAAAAATTCAATCGTCGCTAAAATTTACAAAAATCCGCGAATTTCCGATCGGGCAGAATTTTTTAATTTTTTAAATTATTGAAAAAAAAAAACGACGCGAAGCCTCGAGCGCGACTTTGCATTTATGGATGCAGACAAATATACAATGTAGAGTGTGCGTGTTTATATTCATTTGTATATTATACGCGGACTCGTGTGCCGTATAAAATTTCAGGAGCCCAGAGAGATAGGGAGAGAGAGAGAGAGAGAGAAAACGGCGAAGAAGAAAACTGCGGCGGAGCGGGTTGCCCCTGCTCGTAGCAAAACTTCGAGTGCAGTAGTTCATGCAAACAGTAGATACGAGGGAGTTTCTCAAAAGCGGTATAAGCGCGTACATCGTTCGGAAGCACACATTGTTCTATATAAATAAATAAAAAAGAGAAAAGAACAAAATACTTGGTCGTATAAGTTAGCGCGAGCAGGATCGCGCGGCGAGTAAACTTTCTTCTATCCGGTCGCGAAGATTGCCAGATCCACAGAGACTGGTGTCACTTTTGGTCGGAGCATAAAAGTGAGATTTACGATGAACCAGGATAACGAAAACGTACGTTCATGGTTAAGGGGACGATAAACATGCACAATCGTCAAAATAATGAAAAAAAAATACTGCATTTTTTCTTTCCACTCACCCTCGTTAATCAGAGACGGAAATTCGTCATTCCGGAATCTGAAAACCAAGAAATTTCATGCCTGAACATTCGGAGCCCCAAAAATTTCGTCGTTGGGCGGAAAAAAAAAAAAAAACAACTGACGCGTCAGAAAATCGATCGATTGCGATTAGAGACGCGAGAAGGTATTGCGTCCGTCAGATTGACAAAAGTAAAGAGTCGATTGATTGGACTAATGAGATTTCACTCCGGCGACAGTTCGTACGGAGATTAAAAATGATAAGACTATAAGAAGAGACTGAGGGGATGAAGCAATCGGAGAAAATCCGAGAACATCGGATGCTGCGAAAAAGGAGAAGAAGGAGGGAATTCGTCAGAGAAGATTATGAGGAAAAGGAGCTCCGGAGAGAAGAGCAGGAAGAGAACAATTGGTAGAGAGACTGGCTGGCGAAGAGATGTGGTGTTGGCGTTCTTGGGATGGTACGTGTCAGGTTCGTTAGTGGGATTAGAGACGGTCGTTGCGGTGGCTGGGCTGACTCGTACAGTCGGTAACTACTGCTCCGAGGGAACGAAGCAAGGAGGAAGGAGGGAGGAGGGTGAGCAGAGCTGGTCAATGTTGTATTCGGTGCAATCTTTTGTCAAGACTTGCTGCGATGTACAAATGGAATTGACGTTGGGTATGTGTGTCAGTGTATAAAGCTCGAGAGGCTCGTTACGAGGAATTATCGATCTGGTTTGGTCAGCGCGGAGGTTAACATGGCAACTTGGGGTTGAAGCGACGTTCATTAGAGTCGAAGATTACGTAACGCGAGGGATTGCATGGAAGAAAAAAAAATGGAAAAAATTATAACTCTTTTTATTGTCCAAACCAAATATTGCTAAATAATTACGAGCTCTGGTCAAGAAAAAAACGAGATTTTTGTTGCATTTCAACGATGCAAACTTTGACACGATGGAGATATGACTCTGAAGTTTGCAACGTTGAAATTTAACGAAAAATGCTTTTTCCAATAATTATTCATTAAATTTTGGAAATTATGGCTATTTTTCGTGTCGATTTCGTTTTTGGCTCGCATGAGATGATCGAACGAGCTCTGCTCAAGAAAAAACAGATTTCCGTTGCATTCCAACGATGCAAACTTGAACATGATGAGAAAATTGCATTAAAAAAATGAGAGAAAGAAAAATGAATGAGACAAAAACAATGAGGAGAGAAAAAACGCTCGAAGAGAATGCGTTGGAGTGAATTTCTTGAGTACAGATGGCAGCACAGGACGGTGATGCATTTGATTAAATTAAAACAGTGTGGTAATGCTGCGTGTGGAAAGAGGGAAGGGGGGGGGGGGGGGTTATTGGTTGATGTAAAGGGGCTGGACGAGCAGAGACGAGGTGGAGCTCCGCGAGGAGTAAAGAGGAGAGGATACGAAGAGTGAGAGCTCCTCTCTCGAAAGATCAACAACGACGCATACACGTCGAGGCCAAATACGAAAAGAAGCCAAAGAACAACAAGGCGACTATAGTCTCTATTGCTTTTCCTCTCTCTGCACTTTCCTCTCTCTCTCTCTCTCTCTCTCTCTCTCTCGGTCTCAAGCCCCGCACAGACACAAAGACACACCTGACAAATGGAAGAGAAGGCGTTTTATACGGCAAGCAAGATCATCCTCTTTGCCGATCTCCCGTCGCGAGTTCGCGAGGCAATCGGATTGTTACGTCTCGGTGGGGAGGACTCGCCAGCCCTCTAATGATCACGTATATAGAAATAATGATGCATTGAGTCGTTGTATATGTCGATATTTACATTTGCATACACGCGAGGCCTTGGTATTGGTAAAAAGGGGCGTCACCGAATGATTGAGGCAACGCCACTTTATATCGAGCTCATAATATTAAGAATGGAGTCTGGCTCATGCGAGAGGATATATCTGGGGAGATGGAGGACGCCCGAGATTGTTGTGTACGAAGAAAAAAACTGGCACAGGTTAAGGAACCAAGAAATTACATAGATATACTAATTCTATGGAGAAAGGAGAGACTGCGAGATTTTCCCCCATGTCTCATGTCTCTCCCCCATGGAGGCTGCTCTGGAGCCCAACATCATCGCCTTGGATTGGTCGCCGTCTCAAGGTGCGGAAAGATCCCGGCTGGACCCGCCTCGAACTGCCTGGACGGCGCCACCAGGATCCAACAAAACAAAAGCAAGCAAAGCAGATCTACAGTGAGAAAAATAAACGAACAAGCAGGACTCTTAATTTATTGGTGACCATCTCAACAGCCACTTTGCAGTCTTCCAATGAGCTGGTCCACCGAACTGGACACGAGCTCTTCGACGATATCGATCTAATTGCTTTTAATTACGTTTTTGATGGACCGCAGAGAAAAAATTGAAGAAAATTTATCGATTGGCCGAAAATTTGGAGTAAAAAATCTGGTCAGATATTTTTTTCGGACGTTTATTCGGTTTTTGGCAAATTGGAGAGACTCGGCCAGTTGCAAGACTGGCACGATTCGCCATCCGAGCCGATCGGGATCCACGATTCCGGGCTCGATATTTTCGGTTTTTTGTTTTTTTTGTTAAATTTTTTCTCCGCCTCTTTTATCATTGAAATGGACACGCAGCGGCATTGACAAAGACCTTTAGGAGGGACAAGTCGATCACGATGAGCGGTGTGTTTGGACGGTGTGCGCGTTTCTCAGCTTCATTCAATCGAAAGACACGCGCGTCATTGCTTTTTCGCTCGTATCTTTCTCCGGGTGTTTAACCGAGTCAGGAAATCTCTCACGCTTGGCTTAATTAATGAAGAGCGGCGCGTATGGGAGCGGCTGAAAAAATGTCTGTCTCTTTTATTCGGTGACCGTCTCTCTCTGCTCATCCACAAGATTCCCTTTATCTATCCATCTATCTAAGTCGTTGGCCTATCTCCGGCGAGATCTGTAAAACAATCTCAAGGGAAAGAGCGCGCGCTATTTATCGTTTTCCTTTGATTCACCGCGATTTTTGGTATTTTCCGAAAAAGATCAAAGCGAGACACTCGCTGATGCTTTCGGAAGAGACTGCGAAGGTGCTCGAAAATAATTAGCACGCCGTGCCATTCGGAACATGTCGTCGAATCTGTAAGAAAAATCTTTTATTCATTAAATCAAAAGATACGTTTGAGAAGCGATCGCGGAAAAATTGATTGGGCTCGCGTCGCGAGCCTGTGCATGAGTTTCTGAAAAATGTGGCGGGATCAGCAAATAACACGAGCTCGATATCTGCAGCGGAAAAGAGAGAGGAGAGGGAGAGAGGAAAAAAGAGGAAGAAATTGCGCGATATTGAACGTCCATATCTCTTAATATCTCGCGCGGCGCGCACAGCCTTTTTTATTTTCTTCGAGTTTCGGTTTGACAGATCGCGACGCGATGTATGTTAACGTCGCGTCGCGCCGCCAAAACTCTTTGAAGATAATCTCGTATCGCTACAAATCGTGTTTGATTTGCGGCAAATACACGTTTCGAGAACTCTCGACGAGCGAGGCCGAGAGAGAACAGATAACGGAGAGAAGCGGGGCTCAAACGAGATTGTATTAGTCGAGCACACGTCCGCCGGGATTGCGGATCCGAGAGTCCGCGCTCTGCCCGATCACAAAAGAAACAGCTAAATGTTTATCTCTATAAATTCACATCTCCCCGCATTTTCGAGCAAAAGTCTGAGTAATTTTTAAATATCAAAAATCCAACAAGAAGATGTTTGAAAAAAAAAATAGAAACGATCGCCCCGTTCCGGAGCTTTTGGGACGAACTGCCGGGAAAAAAAGGAAAAAAACATTTTTATTAATTGGCGAAATAAATTGAGAAAAAAAAACGTTTTCAATCTCCTTAACGGTAAATCTGCGTAATACTATGGAATCCAGAATCCTCTCAATAATTCACGACCCCGAGTTTCCGAGTAATTTAAAAAATGGAAAATCAGATCGAAAAATCGAAGAGTCTGAATATTTTTATATTTTTATTATATTCATATTTATATATAAATATTTATTCAAAATGGAAAATCGATCAGGAAGATTTTTGAAAAAATAAAAACCGGATGAACCGCCAAAAAGATCGAAAAATGGCGTTTTTAAATTAATTAGCGAAATAAATGGTCAGAAAAAAAGGTTGGAATGTCGTTAATGGTGGATCTGCTTAATAGTGTCGAATCTAGGCTCCTCTCAATAGCGAGATAATTGATGAGAGGAAGGAAGGAGTTCCGAGGAGCTTGGGAGGCTGGATGAGGAGAGAGACAAAAGGTGGAAAGGCAGGAGGGAGTGGGGCGTCTATCAATCCGGTAGGATATTAATCACCTGAGAGTGTTGGCCCGCTGAAGCCCAACCGCCCAGCTTCTTAGGCACTTTGTGCCCAGCATCCGTTTGCTTATAAGTAGCTCTATCAGACCAAACACATGGATAGTCTCGTCGTGTAGCAACAGGAACAACACACAAACATGCATGTAGAGTGGAGTGTGTATTTGAGAGCTCGAGGAGGATATTAGGCTTGATTTATGGAGCGAGGAGCCTCCCCCTTGCGGAGCAGGCCGCGCGCATCCGAGCTCCGATTTTCCGCACTCTCGGTATATGTCTGTAGAAGCGAGATGAAGGATGTGAGATATGAACTACCTGTAAGCCCGCCACGAGGCCAGGGGTCGACTCTCGTGCCGAGTCGATCTTATCGAGTGGCGAAAAGTCAAAAAATTTCAAATTTTTCATTTTTTTAATAAAATTTATTAAAAAAAATGTAATTTCTCTTATCAATTGAATCGAAGTCTCGTATATCGATGTAGTGAACTGCCTGTAAGCCTGCCATGGAGTCTTGTTTCTCGTGTGGCGAGTCGAGCCATCGAATTGAGTGGCAAAATTCAAAAAAATTCGGAATTTTCATTTTTCCGATAAAATCTTGAAAAAATGTAATTTCGCTTGTCAATAAATGTGGTCGCTCGTGTATCGATGTAGTTAAATAAATGGAGTGTGTAACACGGACCGATTCCCATGAATTTATCTCGTCCGAGTGGTTTTAAGATTACGTAGAAATTTAAGTCGCGATCGATGTTTTAAAACATTTTTTTTTTTTTAAGTATAAGATAAAAGTCTGAAGAGGCTCGTTAATTGTACAAAATGGTATCTCGTGGATGATAAACCGAATGACTACATGCACTAAAGTTCTTCATCCTCGAGGTTCAATTCAAAGGACTTTTTTCTTCTGTTTCCGGTGCGAGGGAGCGGCCGGAGAGGAGAAAGAGCGAGCGCGAGGGAGGGAGGGAGGGAGAAGGGAAAAAGCTGTAGATACAAAAAGTAGGAACAAGCGAGCAACAACGCGAGTGTATTAAAGCAGACGTCGCTGGTGGCGTGGCGGATCGGGGGTGAGTCTCGGGAAGAGACTTTTCCATCCCTCGGGGAATAAGCTCACCGCGTGTCAGCAGCAGGGGCCGACGGCCTCGAACTTTTCCTTGTGTGCGGGCGCGGTTACTCGCTTTATATGCCTCGCCGGCGTGTATAGAGGCACGGACGTGGCGAACCGCGAGGGAGGGACGTCAAACTCAAGTGGGGATGTTACGTTCCACCCCCTTCGACGAGAGACTCGCGAATCCCCGCCACTTTGCTCGTTCTCTTCTCACAAAAATCTTTCTCCGCATGTCTGTCTCTCTTGGAAGGAAGAAAATTAAAAATCTCGAAGGAAGGAACCTCCAGGATGTTCCTGGGCGAAGAAAAGTCATCGGGAACTTTTGGAAAATCATCGAAATAAAATTTGCCTCGAAGAAAGTGGATGATCGCTCGATAAAAATTTTTCAAACAACGAGCCAGCCTCGAGCTGGTATAAAAAGCATGAAACTGTCGTTGGTGTGCGTGTATAAACGTCCAACCCCGTATAAACACGAATAAGAGGAAGAAGCGAAAGGCGTCAGACTGGAGTTTATACGAGGCTTTTCCGCACACAATAGCTCGTAGGAATGTTTTTATGAGATCTATAACTCGTACAAGTACGCAGAGTGGAATATGGGCAAACCGTGCGGTCCGTATAAACCTCATTTTCCTCTTTCCAGCTTCGGAGGAGAAAAGAGACAAAGATCGCGTGTGTTATTCGGTTGGTAAATATCGTTGAAGGGAGAGAGTGGGGTTGGGGGATGAAAAAAGCTCCAGGATGGCGAATGGGTCGTCGAAAAAGTTAAAAAATAAAAATTTTTTTTTTTAAATGTCGCGGCGACGATGAGGAGAGACTGAGCGGGGCATATGAGACGTAACTCACTGCGGCAGGGTGACGAGTCGTCGATCGCCGGTGCGGCACATGCACTTCGGGGTCACAATGCGCGCACTATGGACGAGCGTGTTGTTCAAGGTCGTGTGTAGTATCGAAGCGAGTACAAGGTTAAAGGGTGCTAGGGAGGACGGATAGGGAAATTAATGTCGTTGGAGCATCCACAGCTTCCGTTGGATGCGTCGATGATACTACGAGGCGCGGGGAGCGAGGGGGACGATGAGCGAGAGACGGAGAATATGCGGCAACGGCGGGGTCGGGCGAGGGCCGGGACGCGGGACAGTGCGCGCGCTGTGTATACCGCGGTGTTAACAAACGGTACACTAATGTTTCACATCTGAGGATACGCTCCGATGTGTGTTACGTGCCGTTCCCCCCCCCCCCCCCCCCCCCCCCCCCCCCCCCCCGCCCCCCCCCCCCCCCCCCGCCCCCCCCTGCGGAGATGTATGGACGCGGAAATGAAGCTCCGGCGAGCGCGATATGAAGGGAAAGAAATGATAACACGCGAGCAGGGTGCGGTGGAGTACGCACGGGCACAGAAATATGCGGAGAGATCGAGCGCGAGCGGAGAGACTACCGCGACGAGTACGAGGGGTTGTGTATCCTCTCGTGCTCTCTGTTGCGGACTCTCGCACGCGCGCGAAGCTTTCGCGACTCCACCAACAGCGGCTGCTTATTGTTAAGGTTATGTGCGGCACGTTGGCGCAAAGGGTAGAGAGCGAGGAAGAGAGAGAGAGAGAGAGAGAGAGAGAGAGAGAAAGGGAAAGTAGGAGCGCGAAAACATTGGTGTAGTGGTGAGGAGCGAAGAGGCGGAGCGAGAATCGTCCGCGCCCACAAAAGAGGGGAAAAAACGGTGTTGCGAGCGGAGCTCGTGAGGTGGGAGAAAATGCGAAAGAATTGTGGAAGGGATGCGTCGCGGCTGAACGATTTACACACCAACCTTTTCCCCTACTCATTCTTCTCCTCCTCCTCCTCCTCCTCGGCCGCCTCCATCTCTGCTCTTCTCCTTAATTCAAAGAGCCTCCCCCCTCCGCCTCCCTCGCCCCGCGATCGTGTTCCACGACCTGCTCGCGAACCTCGAGCAAATCTTTCTCCCTCCCTCTGCTCTGCACGCGGAAACTAACAACCGCGAGTGCGGCTTATGCGCGCAAATACTCTCGCGGCACGTGGCTGCGCGTTAACGCGCGGGCATGAAATTATAACGGAATCGCGATCGTCGGAGCAGCGCACCGCGGGTCAAACATCCCCGAAGCCGAGAGCAAGCGGCCAGGGTACGCGAAGGGCCTGCTGAAAAAACGAAAGCTACGAGAGCTCGAGTGTGACGGAAAATGGAGCAACCGTCGAGAAAGTCGTAAAGTTAACTGACCGGGCGAAAGGTTACGGGTCAAAAAAAAAAATCGAGTCCAACGTAAAGTTACATTCTCGGGAATGGTACTGCGTCAAGGAGGTACTCCTGGGGGTAAAAATCGAAGAGGACTCTCCGGCAGGAGGCGAAGAAACAGGAAGAAAGAGTCTGAGGACGTGGGAGGGTGGCGGTGCGGGAGAGCGAGCGATAAAATGTAACGAGACAGGAGGAGGAAGAGCAGAGGCGAGGAGGACAAGAATAAGTGGGATATGATATAGCGAGAGCAACGCGGAAGGATGTGTCGATGCGGATCACGAAGGGTGCTTCTGTCTGTTGGATACTGTGCGGAGCGGTGCAAGGCGCGAGAGGCGAAAGAAAGCAGAAGAGCGATGCTGTGGGGAGGAAGGGGCGGAAACGGAAGATCGCGATAGAAGCGATATAGAGAATGGTTGTACGGCTCGAGGTACTCCAGGAGAAGGAGGAGGAGGGGGGAGAGGGATGTCTGTACGTATATAGAGAATATTGAACAAACTACCGGTAGAAGAAGTCAGCGTCAAGTAAGCAGCGCCGCACTGCGAGCGACTAAACTTCGGGATCTATCGAACTAAAATTGTCGTGTAGTTTAGCCCCAACCCTGCGTTTGCTTGAGTTGCCGTCGTCGTCCTGGTCGTACGTTGGGGGTTGTACTTGCCTGTACCGTACGGAGAGAAAGAGCCAGAGAGAGTGCAGCGTTCTGCCTCCTCCCGGGGGGAAAAAAAAACTATCCCGGAGAGAGAGAGAGAGAGAGAGAGAGAGGGAATCTCTCCCCACCGCGTCCCCGCGGCGATAAGTGAGAAGAGGGAAGAAAGTGAGAACAGTGGGGTGTATGTTTTTGCGCGGGCGCGTTTATATGTGTGCTTAAAGGGGTTGAAAGAGGAGGCGGATTCTGCACACAGGATGGAAAAGGAGAGCGAACAAGCCCGTTGGGAGAAGAGGATAGATCCCTCGGTTATACGAGGCAACCCGTGGGACACGAGCTACGGCTCGGATTGCCTATATAGTTGTGAGGGTGGGCTAAGCACAGTACACCCGGAAAGAAGATATAGAGGAAGAGCTGGATATAAGTGAGCCCATAGGATCCTAGAGCAAAGCAGCAAAGAGGATGAGGGAAGGAAAAAGGGAGGGAAGAAATCGTGTCGCGCGGTGGTGCTCGCCCCGCGGGGCTCCGCGCGCCGCTCACCATATTTTATTGTCGCGTTTGCCAACGCTAACCACCGGGCATACTCGTCCTGCTCCTGCTCGTGGGCCACACGATCTACGAGCTCCGCGCGCCATTCAAAAGCGAGATAGCCTCATGGACACACGCAGACGAAGATAAAAATCCAGAGGGGAATTTACAGCGGGGATCTATAGGTATCTATAGCACCTGGTCTTTTTCCCCTTTGGGGCCCCTCCACCTACCAATCGAGCAAGTACGACGGCGTGCCGCCTTCTGGATCCACCCACGGGCCAAACCATCTCGCAAAAATCGCACCGCGGACACGTATACCCAACACTCACACATATTCCCGTCCCGCATGCACTTGGACGCGTTAAACAACTCTCGCCTGATGCTCTGTACTCTCTCTCTCTCGCTCTCTCTCGGGAGCTCGCGCACTTGGACGAATGGCCGGCGAGCAGCACCGGAGGCAAAAACAACTCCGCGCGGCGACAATGTCCACCAGGTTGGTGTGACGAGCGCACACCTTATTCCTCCTCCTCCTCGATCCTCCTCGCCGCAACACTTCGTGCACCTCCGCGCTCCGCGTATATGGTTCGCATCTACTCGCCCGAGTCGTACGTGTGTTTGTTCCATTGCCCGATCTTAGGCACTCGGGGAGCACGAGAAATACGTGGAACAAATGTTGAAACTCCGTTGAACGAAAAGTGAGAAAAATTGAGAAAAAAAATTAATTAATCGGATCATGTTGGAGTTTGCATCGTTGGAATGCAACGAAAATCTGGTTTTTCTGGAGCAAAGCTCGTTATTATTTTCGAATATTCGGTCTGGAAAAAAAATGATCATCTCGTGCGAGCGAAAAATAATTAATGGAAAAAGTATTTTTCGTTGAATCTCAACGTTGCAAACTTCAAAGTCACACGAATCAGAAGGAATTAAAGGTCGAAATGGTAAGGCGAGCGCGACAACGAGTTCGTAGCGCGCGAAGGACGAGGTTCAGGCCAATTGACCCAGAGAAATCCGCGTGTAAGGGTCCGAGGATCTTTACAAAACTCTAACCCCGTTGTGCATTAATGTTCGGCCGAGATTTTCCACCTGGAGAGAAAAGGCGGAAGAGCGAAGTCCAAGCTCGAAAATGTAAAGGTTCGATGAGAGAAAGGTCAAGTCCGCGAGAGGCTGAAAACGTCTCTAGGGCGTCGGGCGGTAAGATCTCTGTACGGGAAGATTGGCGGGCTGTATGGGAGGAGGGGAGGTGCGAATATACATACGCGGTCATCACTCTTTGCTGCGGCGTACGTTTTACGGTGTAGCGGGCGAGAAGGTGGGAAAGGGGTGGGGGCTGAGAATTGCAGTTGTATTATTTCTTGCGGGAAGCGGCAGGAGGATCCGCGGGGTGGCTGTATAGTTGAGCCTCGTCGGGAGGAGCTACACGAGGGAGAAGGAGTCGGAGCCGGAGGAGGAGGACGGGGCTAGAGAAGGAGATGAGGAGAAAAAAAGTGTATATGAAAGGAGAAGAAGAGGAAAAAAAAAGGTAAAGAAAGACAAGCGGTGTGTGTTTGCCGCGGCTGTCCTCTCACCGGTGTCTCTTCGTCTTATCCGAAACGGACTCACTCGCGCTCATTGCGGAGGCAATTCTCTGCTGCCTTGTCGCACGTTCTCATCCGAGCGTGGCGCGCCACTTTCTCTCGTTCTATCCTTGTCAAAGGGGGAGGGGGCACGCGGGAGGGGGTTCCGCTCCCCTCGAAACACATACGCGCGGACACGGGTGACAAAGCAAAGAGAGAGAGAGAGAGAGAGAGAGAGAGAGAGAGAGGCGCGCTGCGCTCGCAGTCGCACCCCCTCCCGCAATCGTTGGTCGCTCGTTCACGGCGTTTGTCTCGGTGTTTGTGGCGAATATCTCTCTCTCGTTCTCCCTCCCTCGATCCGGTTGGGCTGTCCTCTGTCTCCCTCCGGCCCAACCCCGTGTTATTCGGTAAAGGCGCGCGGTCTCTTTCTTCGTGAGGCGCGCGCGGCGTCTCACTCGGTGTGAGCGGCGGCAGCGGCGGCGGCGGCGGCGGCGGCGGCGGCGGCGGCGGCACGGCGCGTTTGTCTCGCTCTTTTGGATTCTACCCCCGGGACGCCCCGTCGACAAGCCCGACCCCGAGTGCCCCAACATCGTCCCGCCAAAGTACACGCCTCGATCTCTCTCTCTCTCTCTCTCTGACTGGCTCGTTGGTTCTCCCTCGCTCGTTTCGCCCCACTCCTGGCTCGTTCCATCTCCGTCTTACTCGCGTGTACGGCGGCAACGGCGGCAGCAGCGGTGTTCGCGCTCGGGATTTCGAGCGAAAAGAAACGCGACGATTCGGAGGATAGTCGCGACCGATCATAGCTGGCGCGTCGATCGGGGATCAACGGGAAGAGAGAGCTGCTGCCGCCGTTGCTTTACTACTGTCGTTGCTACTGCTCTGCTGCTAGCGCTGCTCGTCCTCTCGTGCGGGCTTCTCTATTACACGATTACCCGGTTGTGACGCGCGCGCGGGGGAACACGAAAAGGGGGCCGAGGGAGAGAGAGAGAGAGAGAGAGAGAGAGGGAGTGAGAGAGCGCGCAAGAGAAAGAGAGAGGGAGAGAGAGAGAGAGAGAGAGAGAGAGAGAGAGAGAGGGTGTGAGAGAGCGAGAGGTTGCTCGCACGTTCCGAAACTTCTCTCCGTTACAAAATACACTCTCTCTTAACCGAGTGGCTGCAACGGATGAGCGTAGTATACTACACAAGGTGGCAAGTGTTGTGACATCCGTCGTTGACGGTTAAGTGAGAAAGCGGTGTCGAGAGTTGGCCGAGAATATTATTGGAATACAGTTATTCAAAAGTGTATATCCCGCGATAATAACGCCCGGCGTTAGTGCGTGAGTTGGTGTGTATGTGCGCCAATGTGGATAAAGTTCCATGCGGATTGTTCGATTTAGACGTACATGCGGCGATCGAGAAGAGTGAAGTAAGTGATTCGGGATGCCAGAGGTTCGTTACCCAGTGATAATCGATCCCCGCTCCTCTCGGATCTCTATCCGATGATCGTCGGACGAAACTATGCGGAATACGCGGACTTAACCCTCGAGAATATTCGGCTACGGAGCCAATTGAAATAATTATTAAGCTCGCACGAGCTCCTCGAGACTTTTGATCGCGGCAACGCGCTCTCCTGTCCCGGCGAATCGTCGACGCCTCACTAGCTCCGCCACCGCATCAGTACACACCGCGTACTATCGCGACTAGTGGCACGCAACTACTAGCGCAACAACAACAACTACAACAACCAGTTGGTTCGCGCTCGCTTGGGTGCGAGACGCGGACGGGCCGCGCGCGGGCCGGGGGTTAACCACCCTGCCGCTACGCTATCAACACCCACGCCTCGAGAGCGCTGCATGTCCACGCGTCATATCGTTTTTGCCTCGTGGTCCTCTCTATTACATGCACTACCGATAACGCCGAGCGTACGCGCTCGGTGCACCAACTTGAAGAAAAGAGACCGAGCGAACGAACGAAAGAACGAACAAGAAACAGGTTCATGCGTTGGCCTTTCCGTCAAATAAACTAAACCGACCAACACGTCAAATCAATTGAGGAGAGGCAACAGTACGAGCGCCAGTGGGGCAATGAAGCGGATATGTGTGTTTGAAAAAACGTGTTTTTTTCGTTTGCCAGTGCACAGCTCGATTCTCGTTGTAATCCTCCGTTGATAAATCCCATTAAAGTCACCGCACCAATGTTCATGAACCAAGGAAATAATTAAAGTGCCCTAGAGGTCGAAATAGAAAAAGGCACCACCAAGAATTCGGGATACACAGGTGTGCCATAAATTTGAGGCCTACGAGAAACGAGGAAACAGGAAAGAAAGCAGAAATACTCGGTGCTCGCGTTTCATAATAGCAAACATCGTATCGAGCAGGAAATTTTTTTGAAAATTCAACTTTTTACTCTGTGCTATAGTAGTGGATTTAACTGTGGCTTTTTATTTCGACGAATGTGCAACTGTTCGCGACTAGTTCGTCAACAGTGATCGTGTCCTTGACCTCCGTCGTGGATACCAGCTTAATTCGTCGTATCATCTCTGTACGATTTAATTGAACAGTGTGATTGTTTAAACGTTCAAAAGTGAATGAGCAATATACGACAAGATGATAGGGTAGCGGTTTGCGAAAATCGCGGCCCTAAGTGGCCGACACAACATGTCACAGTTCTCCTACAGAGGATCACCGAACTTACAGGTGAGCAACAACTATTTTTTTTTACTTTTATATACATTTCTGCGACACACTTCACTCAACTCCCCCCCATTTATAGTGACTCTGAAGTTTGCAACGTTGAGAATCATCGAAAAATTCTTTTTCTATTAATTATTTGTTGAATTTTCATAATTAACGACATTTTTCGCGTCGATTTTGTTTTTTACTCGCTAGAGATGACTTTTTTTTTCCACACCGAATATTCGAAAATAATAACGAGCTCGGCTCAAGAAAAAACAGATTCTCGTTGCATTTTAACGAGGCAAACTTGGACATGATTATTTATATGTGTTTACGTACATAATATAGTTTTTTGATAATCAAACGGGCACGAATCCAAACTGCTTTGCATCTTAAATGTCGCTCAGGTCGTGCCCTTTTGCTTGTTAACATACACCAACGACACGTATGCAAATTCTAATGCTACAATGTATGCCTAGCTCACCTTGTGTTGCTTATTATTACACGCGGCCCGCTTTCCACAAATATATATATCGCCCTATCCACATTTAAACGTTTACACATGTGCCCATGCGTAGATATAAGTCTGGCACTGTATAGACACAGGCGTACGTGGTAAAATACACTAGTCCACGATAATAACGCCATTCTAATCACATGCATTCTTGCCAACACGATACAAGTTTTTCGAGAGACTCTAACGCGATCGTCGTGTCTGTAGTATACGTTTTCGATACACAGAGTTGACTCTAATTTTCATTTCGTCGCTTATTTACACAAATTTCATAATTCTTTGCTCTCATTTCATTATTTATCGCCTTAAGTCATCGACATTCATTTTTTTTCCTTTTCTCATTGAGCCATCAAGAAAAACTGTCGATAATATTGAGTGCCACGTATTTTTGACGAGAAATACGAGCGTTTTCGTCGGTCAATGAAGCGCCAAACATTTTTCTCCAATTAATCAAAGCGATCCTTTTAATTCAATTATTTATTCATTTTGGCTAACTTTGCTGAGCGATTTTGACTTTGAGGCTTGTCAACGTGGGACTTTAATCAAATTATAGAATGACTCTGAAGTTTGCAACGTTGGGATTCAACGAAAAATCATTTTTTTTATTAATTATTTATTGGAAATTTTGAAATTATCGATATTTATCGTGTCGATTTTGTTTTTGGCTCGCAAGAGATGATTGTTTTTTCCCAGACTGTATAGTCGAAAATAATAACGATCTCTGCTGAAGGAAAAACAGATTTTCGTTGCATTTCAACGATGCAAACTGCAACATCATATTATAGATTTATTTGTGTAGAGACTCATTCGGGTTTCTGTATTCATAGGCAAAGTCTAATGCAACGTGTCACTCAACTTAATTGCGAGATGAGTCTCGCGCTCGGTCTTTCTTTAATTCTGAAAATTCAACCGCCAAAAATACTCATGACATGCATCCCAAAATATTTCGAGTAAAGTAATTTTATTTTTATTTTTTGTTCGTTCTGACCGAACGGTTGAAAATTTTTCTATTCACTGGACTAATTATTTTTTGTCTAAAAAATAGTCGCGAGCAGAAAAAAATGCGATTTTTTGGTCGGGAACTCGGAAAAATTGAGCGAACAAAAAGAGAAACTTGGGAATTAATGAGACTCTGGGCCGGACGATTAATGAACGGGATCACGGTGGATTAGTTGGCGAGGAAGAGGCGCGAATGCACGTGCACAATTGGTCGCTTTTTCTCTGAACGTTGCGCGCGGACCAGAATGAAAAAGCGAAAGGAAAATAAAAGAGTAGAAAGGAAAGATGATAACAAGAGAACGGGATGACGAGAGCGCGAGTCAGCGAGAAATACTAGCTCGTCTGTTTCGAAGCAAAGTGTGTTATTTCGGTTAATCGGAGTTTATCGTTCCTCCACGACAGTGGCTCGTTTCATTGACGGAGTTGTCCGATAAAAAAAAAATAAATAAAAAAGTAAAAATTGAGACAGAGAGACGACAAATGGAAACGACACGTCGAAAAATTATGAATGGCTCACTTATTTCGCCAAGTTTTCTGGACTTTGCTCTCTCCTCCGGAGTGAAAATATATTTTTCAATACATCGCATAGAGTTATGTACATGTATACACAGTCCGGGTCACATTTGTACGTACATAACGAAGGTGTGTGGCTAAAAAAATGGCTCGAAATGAGTGAGTCTGTTGGATGGTGGATATGGATGTAATACACGTTGGAGCTGAGTCAGCGTGCGGCTTCTCGCGAGTGCGAGAAATCGTGCGAGCTCAAGTTTGCTCGAAGGTACGCGCTGACTCAGATCCGCCCTGCTCGGTGAATCGTTTCTCTTTCCTTTTCTCAAAGCACGCGGTTCTATCTTGTGCCTCTCACTCTTTTCCCCTGGCATTCCTGAGAGACCAACGGGCCTACGTGTGTGTGTGTGTGTTAACGTGCATAATGTAATGCAGAGTCGGCTTCGTAGCATGTTGACAGTCACGTCGACGCGACTTCCGGCACTCCGATTTCACCCCGGCGCACACTTTGTATCCGCACGACGTTGCCGCGCGCCGCACAACACGGTAGCCCCGCACAACACATCAGCTTCCAGATATTCCTCTCTCTTCTTCATCTTTCTCGCGGTCTCTCTTGTCATTCACGCTAACTGATTAAAAGTCTTGGGATTCGAGGACAAGAATGAACCTCCTCGTTGTCGTCGTCGTGTTTATTAGAAATTACAATCTTATCTCCTTCGTCTCTTTCCGTCTCGCCGCCATTTCCTTGGAAACGAATTTTTTACTTTTTATTGACATTCTGCCATTTTCCGGGCCGGTCACTCCTGCAAACTGGTCCAGCTCCATCACGTTGGAGCTTGCATCGTTGGAATGCAACGAAAATCTGTTTTGAAAAAAAAAAACCATCATCTCTTGCGATCCAAAAACAAAATCGTCCCGAAAAATGGTGAAAATTTCCAAAATTCGATAAATAATTCATGGAAAAAGGATTTTTCGTTGAATCTCAAAGTTGCAAACTCCAGAATTATCTCTCCATCATGTTGAAGTTGAAAATCTCTTTTTTCCTGACCAGAGCTCGTCATTATTTTCCAATATTCGGTGTGGACAAAAAACGATCATCTCTTGCAAGCCAAAAATGAAATCGTCACGAAAAATGTCGATAATTTCGAAAATTCAATAAATTATTAATGGAAAAAGGATTTTTCGTTGCATCTCAACGTTGCAAACTCCAAAGTAATAAAATTCGAGCGTCCGTTATGGCCCATTGAGGCACTAACTTATAATTCATAGACACACAAAGAAGGAGGATAAAAAAAAAGGTTGTATATTGTTGATATACATAAATCGTATTTCGGCGGCGGTTTCAAGCCCAAGGGACTCTAGTCGTGTAGACACAGATGCGCGCCGCGGTGTTTGAGCTCGGAGCATTTGTCACGCGTGTCCTGCAACGTGAAAAAGGTGAAAGGAACCGCGCTCGTTTTAACCCCCCCCCCCCCCCCCCCTCCTTTCCACCAAGTTCCCCTTATCCATGCACACCAAAGACACACCAAAACTTGGCCCTTTCTTGCCTCATTTTTCTCCTTACTCCTCGTCTCGCTTTATGTACCGATGATGCCCTCTTTGCAACGAGGCCCAACCGAATAAATATTTACTCGTGGCCAGATTGATGGACCGTACTGTGTACTTAGGGATCGACCGGTACTTACTTATGTTCCCACACGACCCACCGCCGCCGCCGCCGCCGCCACTATTCTTATGTTTTCCCTTCGCCTTATACACATCCATATTATATACACACAATATATATCTATATATCTGATATGATTTTGTGCTTGACGAGTGGCTGCTCGTCGTACGAAGCCTCACGTGTTTCTGCATCGCATCTCAGCAGCTTGCACGAGCCGGGCATATACTGGAGCAAAACAATCGAGACGTTTGCGTCCCGAAAATCTCTTGTTTTACCAACGTGAGATATAAGTCCCCTCCCCTCCTCTCGCTCTCCTTGCCCGAACATTTATCTCCCAAAATGTTGAAAATACATAAAACATGCCCGTGAAAAGGTATTTGTTTGTTTTCACGTGACCTCGACCAGTTTGCAGGAGTTACTGGCCTGGAAAATTGGAGTTTGTATGACTCTGAAGCTTGCAACGTTGAAATTAATGGAAAAATCAATTTTACATTCGGTATTTATTATTGAATTTTGAAAATTGGCCACATTTTTCGTGTCGATTTTGGTTTTGGCGATAATTAAATAAAATAATTATCAACTCGGCTCAAGCAGAAATCGATTTTCGTGCAAACGATGCAAAGTTCAACATGATTTTTTATGGCGATCCGAGGCTTAGAGAGTGCAAGTGAATGTGTAGAGGAAAAACATCGATCTCTGGCTTGTAATTTGCTTCGTTCGACTCATCGCGGAGTCGATTAATATTTTGATAAGCTCCAATCGTCGATAATAAACTCGTAAAAGGTTGATTGTTTATTGTGGTTGTTGGAAGTGATAGATCAATGGTTTGTGGGAAGGAAAGCGATTTGCGTGGTAAAACTCGATCGCGGGAATGAAGTTTATATCTCGAGTAAGGAATCGAGCAAGCTCACCTCTCCTCTTGCTCTCTCCGGGAGCAGCAGCGGAGGGAGAGAGAGAGAGAGAGAGAGAGAGAGAGAGAGAGAGAGAGAGAGAGAGAGAGAGAGAGAGAGAGAGACAGAACAAGATCTCGGGTGCGAATAGTCGCGTAAAACGCGGCCATAAACAAGTGGCAGTGATGGTGGTGGCGATCGGAGCGATGAAGGAGCAGAGCGAAAAGAGATCAAGAAAGGAGGGAGAGAGGAATAAATAGCGGCTGGAGAGGCGAGTCCTCGAGGCGGGCAGCAACATCAGGTTTTAGCGTCAAGTACAGATTGTAGCGAGACGTGAAAGGAAAAGGTGTATCGCGCGAGCGGGTAGTACGGTCGCACGAAGCATATTGCGAGGAAACTCGTGCTCGAGTTAATCGTAGAGAAAGAAATAAGTTGAAAAACATTTTTAATGAAAAAAAAAAAAACATAAATACATGTGTATATATTGTAGATGCAAGATTTTGTACAGGCGTTAAGTCGACCTTGGATAACGCGAAGAAAATATACGATAATGGTTGAACGGTTTCGGAGGCGTTGGGAGATAACGGCGCCGTAGGAAGTGCTCGAGTTATTCGCGGAGCGGGCTGTGGAGAGCTCCGGATCGGCATATAGGGGTTAGGACGAGTGCTGCTCCGAGATAGAGGGGCGGCGGAGAACGATCGCACAGCTGATCATTAAGCCTTCTCTCCCTTCCTCCTCCTCCTCCTTGCCGATTCGCAGTCCCCCCCGACTCGTTTATTTTTTATTCTCTCCAGTCTTTATTTCTCTCGTTATCGTTGGCTCGATCCGCGTTACCTTGTCAACGGACTTATACGAGAAGTGCATACACGCCCAGCCTAAAATGGTCCGGACGATTCGACACGACGAGCTACCCGATAAATACCACTTAAAGACCCGACTTTCTGATGAAAACTCGCAAATGAGAATCTTCAAGTTCCACACGTCGATATAAAGCACCACACACCTATATACATTTATATCTATAGATACGGAGGTGTAATTGCACATGTTTGTGTTTTGAGCATCAAGCAGCGGAAGCTTTTTCGTATATAGTTCATTCCTCGACCCAACAGCTGCTCCACGTTTCCCATATCCTGGTGTAACCTCTTTTGCACGTACTAAAGATACACGAGTATATATAGATAAGCATCGAGCCATTAATACATCGCCTCGATGCAAACGCGGATTAAACTATAAAGAAATCTAGTATCTAGTTTATATTTCTACGGAGTCCGGCGCGATTCACAAGTGCCTGATGCCTCGACGAATAAGAATCGTTGCTGCTACATGCACTCGTGAAAGGAAGTCTCGTTTCCTTTCCCTGCTGCTCATCCTCTTTAATATTCTTGTTACATATTGCCTGCAATTAGCGAGGCAAACCTGCAGCCAAACAAACGAGCCAATGTGCCAAGACTAATGACTCTGTTGTAACGTGTGTTCCACCTTAATACAAACATCCACATAACGATAAGTACGTATGCACTCTAAAGTGTACACTTTTTTTTATTTCATCCTCATGAAAGCTAATTACTCTCTTGGAACGTAAAAAAAAACAGTCGAAAGTGCATCTTCCATGGTGGTGAAGTTTGCATCGTTGGAATGCAACGAAAATCTGTTTCTTCTTCGAACAGAGCTCGTTATTATTTTTCAATATTCGATCTGACAAAAAAAAGATCATCTCGTATGATCGTGAAAGAAAATCGACTCGAAAATTGGCGATAATTTCCAAAATTCTATAAATAATTGATGGAAAAAAAAAAATTTTGCCATAATTTTCAAAATTCATCGAATAATAAATGGAAAAAGAATTTTTCGTTGAATCTCAAAGAGAGAGGGATCGAAGAAATTTTGACCATTTGAAAATGAAATTTTAAGAAGACTCGAACGGACCCAATAAAAAAGTAGCTCTCGATTGAATTAAAACGTTTTATCGGTTGTCCCCAAAGTTCGTATGTTAATAAATCCGTACATATACGGATGTATATGTGTTTATGTGGACACAATATAAACGCGTGTAGTCGGCGGGCATGGACGACAGTTGGTGCTGTCAATTCGGAGCGGCGACACGCGCATTAACGCTCCTCGTGAGCATACCCGGACACATGTACACGCATAAATCGTCTATACTCGTATGTATAGCCATAATCCATGACGTCATAGTGCACACATTGGGCGAGGAGCTCGGTTGCAACAATGCGCACTCGGGCTTTTCGTTCTCACACCAAAATCTCGTTTAAACTTTATATCTCTCGGTGCTGCTGTTGATGTGTGGACGCGCGTGTGTTTGTGTGCATAATCCGAGGTCGATGCACGTATGGGGGTTTCGGGGCATAGTCTCGATGTCTGAATGGGGCGAGAGAGCCCGGAGATCCGTCGAGATCGAGGGATGCAACGTGAAAATTGATGGGCCCTGCATAGACAAGTCGAGGATCGATGGGATCTCTCGCTCGCCCTCAAAAACCGGAGAGAGCGCGAGCGCGCGCGCGACCATTCGTTTGTTTAGGCCTCTCATATTGTGTGGCCGAAAAGGCACTCGAGCCGCTAATCTATTTAGCTTTGCTGTTTGATATGGAATTAATGAGATCCCTTGCGTTGCCTACTCCCTGCACCGTACCTTTTGCTTTTTTCGCGTCCGCGGCTGTACGAGCAAGAGAAAGGAGGGCGACCAGAAGAGATTTCCTCGCTACCAGAGCCTCCGCAACAACTCTAAGCAGCTGCTTTTCCATCCATCGCACATAGTATTTGTACATTACATATGTATGGAGTATGCATGTATATAATCGTGTAAGTTCCGTGTCGGAACTGGGTGTGAACCGCTGCACATTAGAAAACAGGCGATCGAGACAATTGATCTCTCTTCTCGGCCTCCCCTTTCTCTATATGTATCGCGAAGCTTCTTTCTCCTTTGGGTCTTGAAATGTCTCGCAACTTTTGGTAACAGGCTTTTCGTAATCACCGGATGTCAAAATATTCCGACATATTCTCGTTCCGTTAAATCCATTTTTTTATTACACTCGAAATTAAATTTTGGTCAATATCGTCGACGTACTCAATGTTTTTCGGATTATTTGAAATTGTTTTTTTTAGTTTGACAGGACGTTGGGATTTTTATAAAATTGACAGCGAAATTTACGATTGGAACGACTAAAATTTAGTTTACGAAAATTGCAAGTGATTTAGAATTTGATGAAATTTGGCGAGAATACTCTTCTCAATTCTGAGTGAAAATAATTAGCTTTGGCAAAGTAAAAAATGAGTTTCGTTGCATTTCAACGATGCAAACTTCAACTTTTTCTTTTTGTTTTTTTCTTGTATTTCGTTTTTTGGTGAAATTTGTTTTGTTTTCTCGATAAATAATTCGGAATTCTTTGTGTTTTATCGTTGCAGTGTCCTGCTGTGACAACAGTCAGCGGATCGTCGTTAGCCTCGTCGTCTCCGTCGCCTGCGGCAACCGCAAAGTCATTGCTCAGCGGTAGCAGCGCAAGTGCGTCGAGTAACGTTAGCGGATTGCATCAATTCAGTGGGTTAGGACAACAATCAGGAAGGATGGCAGTTACGAGCGGAGTTGTGAGGCCGGCGCCGGCGAGTCCAACGTCTTCGGTGAGCCCGTCGCAACCAGGACACGGCGTGTCCACCGCGACGGCAACCTCTTCCGGCGGTGGTCCTCAAGGCGGAAGATGCTGCGATACCGGCCGGCCCATTTTCACCGATCCCATCAGCGGCCAGACCGTCTGCTCTTGTCAATATGACATCATCGGGGGCTATCAACGACTCGGATTACCTCCTAGTGCATTATCCATGTACAGCGCACCTTACGCAGCCGCTGCTGCTGCTGCAGCCTCCGAGGGCATCACCGCCTATTTCCCTTCTCTCGGCGCGGAGCAACCACCTTTTTACACATCCACGGTAAGGAATCAACATCCGGCAAACCTTTCCTCAAGATTATTCACCAAAATAATCCTCCGGCAGCTCAATATGAATTTTTTCTTCAATTAGGAGAAAAAAATCAGTCAAAAAACTGGCAATTTGTGAAAAAATTCGTTGCGATTCCGATCGGTGAGAATCGGACTTTCCGGAGATCGAATTTAAGACAAATTTCTGGGGTTTGATTTTTTTTTCGCACGTATATTTACATTTATTTATTTTTTCATATTTTTATATCAATATTAATTAGTAAATTATTTAATTGAATCATATCAATATAAAATATAACACTATAAATATAAAATCTTTGGTAATACGTATATTAATTAATGAAAAATATTTAAAAAATTGGTGTCATCGTATTTGATGCTAGAGGATATTATGGCCAAATTTGATTAAATTCTTATCATATTTTCGTATGTAGCGAACCTCCTTAACGTTACGAACTCGATCGTGATAATTTCACAAGATCGTAAAGACGATACAGACATTCGAATACCGGGTTTTTCATTGTTGGTCGATCTCGAGGTTCTCGATCGTCAAGGAGTGTGTGATGATCTCATAGTCGATTCAGCAAATCACCAGGACAATAGAGAAAACGAAGTTTCTTTGGAATGAAAAGTTCGCGCGCCGGGGTTCACGTGTGTGTGTCTCTCGACGGTTCGGAATATATTCACTAAATCATGCTAAAGGTTTATTTAAAAAAATTTATTGCCCCGCGTCAATTAATTCGCGACAAACACAGACTCAAGCTTTTTATTATTCTCGCGTGGCTAATCTGGCTCGTTAGCTCCCGCGAGCTTATTTAACGAGGATCAAGAAACAATGGAATCGCTCATCCGATCCATCAGGAGGTCGCGGACGTCCACGAAAAATCACTCCAAAAAATAATATCTATTCGGAAAAAAAATGTTGAAACGATCGAGACCACACACATCTCCACCAATGCCAATTATCTGGCCGGTCAATTAATTTTATCTCTCGTTATTATTGTTCAGTCTCATTCACTATTTTTCGCTCTCGTTTTTCTCGGCAATACGTAAACGCGAAACTCACTTACGTGACGCCGCGCTTGATCCTTTCGATCTTTCGCAAAATTCCGATCCGCGCGTGCGCGCGCGCGCGAGAGAGAGAGAGAGAGAGAGAGAGAGGGAAAAGGAAAATATAGAGACCGAATGGATAAAACGTAGTGTGCAATCGCTCGCTCCGCTAATTGCATGTTTGGGAACATAACGATCCGGAGAATCGCTTCGCCCGCTGTACCGGAGATATCTTTTAAAGCGTTTACGTTTCATGGACCGATGACGTGTGCTCGCACGTTCAACCGACGGCGGCGAACCATGATCGATTGCAATTCACCATGCCAGCTGTACATTTTCACGCGCATTTTCACCTCCACCTATCTCTCTCTACCCATCAACAATCACTCCACTAACCAGTTCATTAAGATTTTTACATAATATCCAACAATATATATCCAGTACAAAAATCGCACAAATCCATGAATTAATTTCTCACAGTTTATGTTTATCGCCGTTTGCCAAATTCAAGCTCAATATGTGGAAAAAAAGTGCTCGTTCAAAATTTTTCCATTTTTCAAGAATTTAATGAATTTTTTATTTCTTCAATTTTATTTCTTCAAAATATATGGATAAAAAAAATGATTGACTGATTATCATTCCAAAGAAATTCGATTTCTTTAATAAAAATTTGAATTCATTCAAAATATATGGAAAAAAAATTAATTTATTCGATTTTTTTTAAATAAAAATACTAAATCGTTCGGAGTAAATTAAAAAAAATCATTTATTTGGTCATTTCGATTTTTTATTTTGTCCGAAATGGAATTTTTATTTTGAAAAATCGAATTTTTTCTTTCTTTCGGTCAAAATATTTCGGTCAATATTAAAAAAAAAAAATGTTTAACGCACAAAAATCTCGAGGCGTCGATTATTGCATTGCCGGTGAAACAACAAAAAAATCGATAATTAATTGAATAATCGTTAAAATTGCAGGCAGCAGGGCTGGAAGGATTGAAGGACAATCTGGGAGCCGGTGCTGCGGCGGGTTGGCCGTATCCATCGGTGTATCATCCGTACGACGCGGCGTTTGCGAGTTATCCCTTCAATGGGTGAGTCTAATTTGAGTATATCTAAAAAAGACAAAAAAATAAATGAAAATATAGAGAGACACGCAGCGAAGTATACAAAGACAGCGGAATAGTTGAGAGAGAGAGAGAGAGAGAGAGAGGAAAACCGACGGGCTCGTAACTCCGATCGGCTTATCATCCGTTGGGTTCGTTATCTCCGGTCCCGGGTAAAAGGTCAGCATTTATATATACAGATATATTTATAGAAAAAAAAAGTGAGAGATTGGCAAAGGCAGTAGCTAATTCGCGATTAATAGAAAATAAAAAATTCGCGATTAATAAAAAAACGAAACTAAAAATGGCGAAAAAATGAGGAAATGCCCAAAGACCTCGATCGTAGCAAAAAAAAGCTCTCGGACGTAATTCCAAGATATGTTTACCATTTTTCTACTTTTTGTACAGCAAATGGTAAGAAAAAAAAAGAGAAAAATGAGAGTAAGAGACCGCGCGAGGGAGGAAATTAAGTACGAAACGTAGCGGAGGAGTAATAGCGTGTAAAAATGTCCATGATAACGTCTGACGCGTGACACATAAACATTGTAATAAATTAGCGACTACTTGACCCCCTGATATCATGGCGCATCAACATTTCGTAGCGTCTTTCGCTCTCCCTCCGTCCTCCGGATCGGCCTCTCGACTTTCGTGAACGTTTCAAAATCTCCAACGAGTCAATTTTATTCCGGACACAAATGCACGAGAATTGTAAACAACGATACGAGCCAGACTATGAGACTCTATAAACATTGCGATTGGAGAGACCGCACAACGCGTGTCATAATTAGACGAAGATCGTGTAGCCGAGATATGATTAATCAATTGAGCAAAGATTATGCTCCAACTCGATTGAAACTCCGAGGCTGTAAATAGAGAAATGAATTCTCGAGCATTCATAAATAAAATTAAGAAAAAAAAAGCCTGAAAGTGCGCGCGAATCTCCGGTCGATCATTCGTCACGATCACGTAACTACTAATTGTCAAATAAAAAATGCTCATCGAGTCACGTTTCAGGCTCAAGTTGAGCCGACTTTGCTAATCGCTTATAAGGTAATCCTCGAAAACAAGCAAAGCGTGCCCGCGATCAAGAACCAACCGAGGGAGAGAGAAGACGCGAGAGACAAGATTGTAAGTGAACACCTTGTGGAATCTTCGGGGACGTGACGCACTTCCGGTGCACGATCATACGGAAAAATATGAGAGAGACACAAGCAGCCAGGCTTATTTCGTATTCAAGGAAGCGATCGGGTACTACAGCTTGCTTAGCATCCATTTCGCTCTGCCCGATCGCTACTCACTTACTATACACAACTAATCCACACACCTTTACACATATTTCTATGTGGATGCGGCTTTAAATTTGATATAACGCTCCATCCTATAAATCGAATTAAAAGTCGACGATTTTTTTCGGTTTCTCGCTCTTGATTCTAGTTCCATTTTTTAAATTAAATTTGTTGCCATTCCGATCGATGGAGATCGCACTTTTCCGAGATGAAATTTCAGACAAATTTTCTTTACTTTTTTTCTTGTTGCGAATCGAAATTCAGAATTATTAGAATTTAATGAAATTCGGTGAATAAACTATTTAGTATTAAATATTAAGAAAATTTGCATATTATAAATCCAAATTATTCGACAAATATGTAGACGAAAAATATTGAAATATTTGGGTCATCGTATTTCATGCTAAAGAATATTATCACGACTAGGCGATCGATGACGGCGAATAAATCGGGTATAAATATATATATTTTTCATAATTTATCAATTCAAAGCTGACACATTGTGCGTATGTAAACAATCGGATTGAAAACACGCGTTGTATCGTGTCGAATGGTATTTATGATGCGAGACAAGCCGATCGTCATCGATGGCAAAGTTCACTCGCGTCGCGATTCCCAAGGCGTAATGAATTTAACGAATAATTATTCTCTCTACAAAGTTAATTCTTGTGTGGATTTGGACAAATTAACAAAACGAATGGAAAAAAAATTCGATGGAGCTTCTCGAGAAATCGACGCGTTTTTCTGCTTCCCTTGACGTCAGTCTCGTCACAAAAATTCTAAAGGAAAATAAAAATAAATAAGTGCGGAGAAAATTTGTTTGTTTTTTTTGACGAAACGAAAAAATAATTTTTTTAATTTTTGTTTGTTTGGTAAAAAAGGAATGAGATTGTAAAATGCAACGTTGGCGCGGCGAAGGCGCGCGAGGTCGGGATCGACGGGTCAATGGTCCCGTCTTTCCGGCGGATTGGCCCTGCTTCCGGGGACATATAGGGTAGACAATAAGAAACGAAAGGCGAGAAAATGTATATACAGTATGTACATAGTGTTATATATAGTTGAGCGGGACTGGCACGTCGTCGGCATCGTCCGTTTTTATATCCGTTTGTCCGGGTCTGTGAGCACAAGAGGCCAGACGTTTTAAAACAATGTGACGGAGCGTTTGGTATCGACGAGGCGTTCGGTATCCGCATTGAAAAATATTATTTTCAACCTTTGCGACGACGTACGCGTTTCTCCTATATAAACACATAACAACACCATATACTTTTGGATATTGCCCTTAAGGTGTGTTTGTGTATTTATATTCGGCATAAAGTACGTTGACGTACGTTGGGGTGGGCAACCCTTGCGGCAAATCTCTCGTATGAATTCTTAGCCGCGTCTATTATAAACGAGTAAGAGAAAAATCGGGACAGCCGCGCGGCCGGTAATCGGCTCATTAAAGCCCCGTACATCATGCCAACGACCGAGAAAGACATTTCTGACGCCCCTTTTCCCAAACGCAGTCCCTCGCTCTCTCTCTCTCTCTCTCTTGCTCGCTCTCTTCTGTCACTTTGAGAAAAAAATGGTTCACACGATAATTTCACGAAATTCGAGACTTTTTCGATCTTTATATTTGGCCTGAGGATTTTTTAATCGATAAAAAAATTTTAATGCGTTTTTCGGATGCGAAGATCGGATTTTTCGGAGATTAAATTTGAAAGAAATTATTGGAGCTTGATTTTGGGTTGGACATTGATTAAATCGGTGGAATTGGGAATTAATTTTGAGGCGATTGAGGCGGACGAATTATTCGGGCATTTGCGACGGGCCGATCGGGTATAAATTTGATTTTCGCTCGCTCTCTCTCTCTCTCTCTCTCTCTTGTGGTTTTGATGAGAAAATCGTTCACACGATAATTTTGTGTGATTTGCCACAATTTTCGAGACTTTCTCGATCTTTATATATGTCCTGACGATTTTTAATGGAAAAAAAAAAATTGTTATGCATTTAACTCCGGTAAACGTGTCGGGGTGATTATAAAGGCGATCGTGAGGTTTTACAGTCGTAAAAATAGATGGAGCGATGATGGTAAAATAAAAAGTCGCAATAAACAAGCCTGATTTGTTTTTTTAAAATGATTTAAATGATAAAACGAATAACGAGCTATTTCGTTTGTTACACGTGATTCTTGGTAACATTGTACGTGTCTCTATAAAGAAGAAGGTATAAATACGTCGGTTAAGAGGGTCTGGAGATGACGTCGACGGATATGTGATCCGATAACTAAACTTTGTAGGAATGTTTATTCAAGAGGAGAAGGAAAGTGAGCGGGTAATAATCGATCCTGGTTCCGCGTCAATGTTTCGTTCGTTATATACGAATGTATATTTATTCGTAAAGTGTAAACGTGAGTGTGTAGTAGATACAAAAGGAAATAATTGTTGGTCGATGTCGGCCGAATATTCCTGTGATATTAGAGCGTATACATGAGAAACAATAAGCAAAATGTTGGCAGGCTCTGGAGAGGCGAAGCGAGAGAGAGAGAGAGAGAGAGAGAGAGAGAGAGAGAGAGAGCGAGAGAGAGAGAGAGAGAGAGAGAGAGGGGGCTGGTTGCCCTGAGGGATCTCATCTCGCGCGTCAATCCTTGCCCCTCCTGCGCTTCTTCCTTCCTCATCTTTCCTTCGAACTAAATGCGACACGAAGCAGTGTGATTAACGAGGCTAAGCATAGCTGTCGTCTTTTGCTCCTCGGGGCAGTTTCCTTTTCTCAGCGACGACGTACAAATCCACACTCACACACACACACACACATACACACATAGATGGAGCAACACGAGTAGTAGGAAGAGTCTTCACACAATGATATACAAAGTTTCGTGGCGCGGGGTGAAGAGCGCGAGAGAGAGAGAGTGTAATTTGGTCTTAACGAGCAGATAACGCTCTCTCGTTTCGTTCAAATATTTATCAAGGATATACAAGCCCCTCTCTCTCTCTCTCTCTCTCTCTCTCTCTCTCTCTCTCTCTCTCTCTCTCGATATCTCGATCTTTAGCCGTTTTTCTCTCCTTCTCACTTTCAACTCCGAGTCGCTTCCAAGAGACTAATGCATCGACGGGACGATCTCACTCACTCGAGCAGTCAGGCTTAACCTCTGCCAGGCAATCTATGTATCCACAATCTTGATACGCGTCTGGCTCATTTCCAGTACATATATATACATTACATACACCCATATACATACACACACGCATTATATGCACCCCCGCACGTATATAAACACATTATATAAGCGTATATACAGCGATAAACAGATTATATACCCGCATATGCGTATATATACGCTTATATACGCCTATCCATATATATACCCATTATATGGGCCTATATACTTATATATGCATCATATAGATATATATATATATCCATTATATACGCTTATATACATATATACGCACGTTACATAGCCCTATATACATATATATTCATTATATGTGGGTATATATAGATATATATGCATGATATACGCGTATATACATGTATATGCGTTATATAGACGGAGTGATGGAGTGATAGGACCTTATAAACGAGGCTAATAATATCTCGATGCAAATACATGTACACAACAATGGAGCGCGCAGTGAAATGAAAGCTAGACGAAGAAAAAAAAAGGGAAATAAGAATAGCAAGATGGCGGCTGACTGGCGACTCAATCAAAATGGCGAGTTTCAAGGTTGAGGCAGAGAGGAATGGGGACGAGGAGCGTTGGTAAGAACAAGCCAAAGGTGAATTTAGGGGATAAATAGGGAG
Source organism: Campopleginae sp. 14b (assembly GCA_030522525.1). NCBI lineage: Eukaryota > Metazoa > Arthropoda > Insecta > Hymenoptera > Ichneumonidae > Campopleginae sp. 14b. The sequence continues at coordinate 85,769 of JAPYYS010000877.1, forward strand.
TCCGAAGGGCGGAGTGTTGTGGGTTTCTCGTATGGGTTTGTACGGGACATTGACGATGGGTATGACGAAACCCTCGAGTCGAACTTACCGTGGGGCTACCATGGGGCGGGGTATATATCGGTGAGGTAAGCCTCGAACACACCTGCCTACTGTTTCGCCCTTTCGTAGACGCGAACTACCCTCGCGGCAACCGAGAACGCGACGCACCCTCAACGCCATCTCGAAACGATGATAAAACTCCAGTTGATCTGCGCTCTGCTATGCATCGACGCGGAGAATGACGATCCGGGAAAAAAAAAAGATTATTCAAGAATTTCATTGTGATTATATCGAGCGGAAGCTTCATTAGGATCGTGAGTAACGAAACAGAATGGGCAGGAAAAAAAAAAAAAAAAAAAAAAGACAGGGCTTCACGTTGGATTTGAACGAATGTTCGCCTTGGAGAACAAATCTTCAGCGAGTCACACGATCCCGCCATTTTATAAGGGAATTACCCTACGCCAGCCAGAAAAGAAAGAGACAGGGACAAGTCGCGATTAGCAATTGCCATGGAAACAAGCGGCAGTTGATGCGATCGGTTCTCGTTCGCGCATGAGAGACAAGGGCTGCGCGAACGATACCACTTGGGCAAAGAGACAGAAACGACTGAGAGAGACAGACTCAGGGGAGGAAGATAAAGGGAGGGTGAGATTTGCGTGGCGACGCTGCTTGTCCTACCGCTTGCGTCATACACACACACACACACCCCTCCCCCGTGAAACCCTCTCCCTTCCACTTTCACCGAATGAGAGAAAACGAGCGCTTCCAAAAGCAAAAGAACGAGAGACATACAACAATATATACGTGTGTTGATAAATATAACAGAGGGAAAAGAGAGAGAGAGAGAGAGAGAGAGAGAGAAAACGAAACGAAGGAATGGCTGCTGGAGAGTGGCGATGAAGCTGATGGCGGGTCTCGTCGTCGTAGTACGATTGCCACTGGGAGAAAAGCGCCAGCAGTTGCCGCTCCCTCGGGCGTACCAGGGGCCTGTTATCATGAGAAACAAGCTTCCACTCTGATTTTTTAATCCGCTGGCCTATCCACCCTCTTTCCTCCTTCCTGCTCTTTCCTCCTCCTCCTCCTCCTCCCCCTCCTCCTCCTGCTCTTTCCATCGCTGAATTTTAAAATAACTGCAGAACGCCATTTGCTCCTAGCAAACAGCGAGCACCAACGCTCAGGGAGAGCAAGCGGTGGAGGAGGTTTAAGCCGCCCTGCCTGCTCTTCCTCTCCGCCCCCCTTTTGGATCCTCCGCAGCATCCCTGGCCAACTGCACTATGCCAGCTTTTTCTTCCTCCTTTTTTTTTGACTCCATTCAACGTGTGCCTGTCCGTCTCCTCTCTATCTATCCTCCCAACCCCCAAGCCCATCCACACCTTTTTTTTCTCATACAATCTGCTTCTCATCTTTTACACAAATATATCATCATGTTGAAATTTGCATCGTTGAAATTCAACGAAAATATGTTTTTTCTTTAACAGAACTCGTTATTTTCCAATATTTGGGCTGAATACGAAAAACTATCGTCTCGTGCGAGCCAAAAAATCAATGCACACGAAAAATGGCGATAATTTTGAAAATTCAATAAATAATTAATGAAAAAATCATTTTTCGTTGAATCTCAACGTTGCAAACTTCAGAGTCATAGAATCTGCATATAAATCACCGTATATATGTATTTTCACGTGTATCCGAGCAACAGCGAGAGACAGTCTATACGCGCGATAAAATAAAATCCCGAATAGGGTTGAATTCGAGAGGGAAAAGAAAAAGATGCCTACGAGACATATACTTGTTAGTCACTCTATACGAGCAGAATATCTTCGTGTACCAAACGGGAGATGTCAAATTGAAATGTTTAGCGTCCAGTAGCGGAGAGAGAGAGGCACGAGAGAAAAGCTTCTAACGCTGATGCACGGTGCACAGGAGAGATGACGCGCGCGAAAAAAGAGAGATCGAGGAGGCTGTGGATGGTGCGGAGAGAGAGAGAGAGAGGAGCAGACGTGAATACGAGCGTCCCCTAGGGTTAAGTCCCGCGGGCATATGAAGCTTGCCCCCGCAGCCTTCCCCTCTCGAGAGTATCTTCTCGTCGTCGTCCCCGCGGGGGCTTTGACTCTGGACCGAGGATCCGCGAGATAAGTGACAGTTTTATTAATTTTTCATCTCTCGGATGCATCCGTGCCTTTTGGGATGGCGTACGTCAGCGCGGCCGAGTGTCATAGTTTCTTTGTAGAAATGTGTGTCTGTATCGAATCGAGGACACGATGTTACACGCGCCATTTTCTCCGAGGACAAAGGTCCAGGGAGCAAAAGAAAAATTGGCAAAAAAATCAGCTCAAAATTTTCCTTCTTCTTTTTGTTTTATTCCGACTTGGATTTTTCTCTCCTGTTTCCTCCGTCCCGCCACGGAGTCCCGTCCGTGAAAAGACTCCGGGGCTGGGGACCGGCTAGGAAATTTAATTTCGATCCCGTCGATTCAGCAGTTATATACCAAAGTTTAATCTTTGATAAGGGTTAGTCTTTTAGTAATGGGATCCCGGAGGGTCGCTTCGCAGCGGCCGCGCTTCGACTCTCATTCCCTCCAACTTTTCGCTCCCGCAATCCGAACAGAATTTCTCTCGGTGTAGTTTTCTGCAGTGTTTTTATACACGAATAGAAAGAGAAAAAGGGGCGTGGGGGGGGGGGGGGATTTGGCTGAGGGAAGGGGGGGGACCGGGGGTCTCGTTGGGCAAGAAAAAGAGGGAGGTAGTAGGAGCTTAAACCGTTAGATAAAGATCTTTGCGAGCTGCTGGGCTTCTCGCAGATTGAAAGTATCAGAGGACAGAGAGAAAAGAGCGTAGAGGGACTCTCGATTTCTCTCCCTGGCCGATCTTCCAACTGTCTTTCGTTTTGTTTTTTTTTTTCGATCGTTTATATATAGAAACTGTATCAGGACTACGGGGAGGATCGTATAAAGAGTGAGTTTGGGCTCGCCAGGGCCAGCGTCGATTGGATAAGTTTTCTCCGCTGTCCGCGCGATCTCTTGCGATCTCTCTCTATCCCGCGTGCTCCTTCGTCTTCGTTTCTGTAGGAACGCGCAAAAGTGTCTCGGAAATAAAGGATCTCCGAGGAGCGGTCTATTACCCACGAAAAATGTCTCGCTGATAAGATCCCTCGCGCGAGGACAATCAATTGATCCATCGGGAATCCTGGTCCTCCACCCCCCCTTCCCCCCCCACCGACCAATAGAAAAGTCTACGATTTCGTTGCAGCCTCTGTGTGTTTCTTGTTACAGTTACGGAATGGACCTGAATGGTGCGAGGAGGAAAAACGCGACGCGAGAGACGACGAGCACTCTGAAGGCGTGGCTAAACGACCACAAGAAAAATCCTTATCCTACGAAAGGAGAAAAAATAATGCTCGCGATAATAACGAAAATGACGCTTACCCAAGTATCGACGTGGTTCGCGAACGCACGGAGACGGTTAAAAAAGGAAAACAAAATGACGTGGGAACCGAGAAATCGGGTTGAGGACGAAGACAATAATAACGAGGATGACGACAGCGGGAGAAAAAGCGTCGACGATAAGGATCGATTAGGTAAGAAAGTGTGTGTTGAATTAGCGGAGGGAGTAAATCGGCGTTATTGGGCTCGAGGGAAATGCTGGTTGGGAGAGAAAAGTTTTAAAGCGGCCAGAGTCTCATTGAAATGTCGAGTCTTTTTATAGACGCTTCGGGACTTGATTACGGAGGTTTAATCGGGTATATTTGCTTGTTTTTCTTTTGTGTGTCGGTTGATCGGTGGCGTGCGCGCTCGCGGGGTTCCATTGGCAGACTCGAAAGATTCGGGAACCGGTTCGAGCGAGGACGGCGAGCGGCCGGCGCATCGTTTGGATCTGCTCCACGGAGGCTCCGGAGGTCCAGGCATGTTGCAGGGCAGAACCGAGAGCGAATGGAGCGAATCGCGGGCCGATAGCGGGCCCGATAGTCCCGAGTGCCTGTACGATCATCGGGAACCTCGGCATCCTTTGCATCTCCATCAGCAACAGCAGCACCAACAGTTGGCCCATCATCATCTTCATCATCATCAACAACACCATCAGCTCGGACATGGGCAGCATCATCAGGCGCATCCGGGATTCTTGGGGGCCGGAGGAGCCGGTGGAGGAGGGAGCACGAGATTGTTACGACACGGCTCACCCGATGGGACATCGCCGCACGGGGCGATGAGTCAAGTCCTCGGTGTGGCTCATCATTTGGGAGGAAGCACGGGGAGCGCCGTTGCCTCGACAGTAGGAAACACCGGAGTGGTCCAGCCGACGAAACCCCGGATCTGGTCGTTAGCGGACATGGCGAGTAAAGACGGAGAACACCATTCACCGAGCGTCGTCGCATTGAGCGGGTTGTCCTCGGTGTATGCGGCAAGCTCGGCCGGCGGAGGAAATGGAGGAGGAAAGATCGTCAGCCCGCTGGCGAGCAGACTCCAGCCTCATCATCCGTTGCATCCGGCGATGCACGCGGTCGGCCAATTCGTTCGTCCGCATCCCGATTTTTATCGTAATTTTTACGGGGCCTCTCATCTCAGTGCTGGCGCTGACATGTCCCTCTTGGAAACGTATTCGAGAACCCTGGGGGGTCTGGGTGGAGTTATCGCTGCGCCGGGCGGAGCGCCATCGGGAATGTCGCCCTCGAGTACGGTCGCGTCTTCGGTCGCGGCGGCGGCGGCGGCGGCGGCGGCGGCTGCGGCTGCTGCAGCGGCTGCGGCGACGTCGAGCGCGGGAGCTTCCTCGAGCTCAACGTCGTCAGCCCCGTTGACTCTGCTGGCCGGAAGTAGCGCGAAAAACTTTGCGATCAACGGCAGTGCTGGGAGCAACCCTACGAATGCCTCGTCGAGCACGACAGGGGGAGGAGGGAGCGGCGTTATCTTGACGACGGTATCTTCGGGTATTTCGCCCTCGAGTTCGTCATCGGCGTCCTCGGCGGGATCGGACCAATCGCCACATCCATCCAACAGTAATTCGCAGCCGGAGTTGAAATCGCCGGGCCGAGTGTGATTCCGTAACGGACGATAATGTAGAAAAAATAAAAAAAATTAAAAACTGCGGGCGAAAAGAGTCGAAAAGAGAAATTAAAAAAAAAACAATAAAAAACAAAAACAATAAAAAAATGAAAAATTAAACGCCCGGAAATTTCGGGGTCCTCGGGACGGCGAAGCGTACGGAAAACGGCAGAGTCAGGAAAGAGTATAAGGGGACCCCTCGTCGCTGACAATAACAGTCTACAAATCTTGTAATTAGTGTACAGAACGTAAAAACATATTCTTCGTATCCCGTACCGTTTCTCGCGGAAATCCGTAGCGGCGTCCGAGCCGCGAACTAAAAGCACCATCTCCTCGAACCCCCATCGTCATCGCTCTCCTCTCATCGCCACCGATCCCAGTTCTTTCCACTTGTTCCTCGATCCGCGAGTTACAAACAGCAGAAGATGAAGCAGAATAATGCAAAGAAAATAAAAATGAAAACAAAATGCTTAACAGGTACGACGCAGTTATTATACTAAAGTCATAGTCCGCGCATCGATGTCGAAGACACCGGCGTTCCGCTCCGAGATACTTCTCATAGCATCAGACACATAAGTACATACACCCAGAAAAAAGATTTATTGAAAAATAATAAAAACGTTCATTTACTAAAATATTTCTCTGAATCGAGGAATTTGGCTCACGACAATTTCATAAGAATTCAATCAAATTTGGCGATAATATTCTTTAGGATCATCTTCAGGATCAAATTTCATAAAATTCTATAATAATTTCCAATTTTCCTCTGCTTTTATCATGGCAGCATTATTGTGTATAGCGAACTCCTCCTTAAAAACTTATTTATTCAATGCCAAGAAATATTTCTTCATTTCAAATAACGAGTTTTATTTTGAATAATTCTCAAGATCAATATATATATATAAAATAAATCAAATTATTCGAAACAAATAAATGTTGATTGGATCGCTATTTAAATGAATTAATGATTTTCAGCCACTGAAATTTTATTGATTTTCAATAAATCTTTTTTTCGGTCTGTAACCCACGTATATATATATGCATATATATATATATATATATATATATATATACATAAATATATATATATATAAATAAAAATATATATCTATCTATATACATATAAAGAATAGCATGTATTTGCATCCATACGTGCGTGAATACTAGTCTGTATACGGTGCGATTAATAAAAGCCGATAACTTGATACATAGAATGTATTTATGCACGTATATGCACATCGATATTATACAGATAGCGTTTATTATGCGTATTGTCATTATAATTATTGTAATCAACATGTAAAATGAGGATGACAATGATTGTTATAATAATAATTAAACTAATATATTATTTATGCGTTTGTAAATAGTAGCCGAGTGGCTGGCTGTGAGAGTCGAGCCCGAAGTCGATATCCTCGTCCTCTTCCTGATCTTCCCTTGCTAAATGTCCTTTTTCCCCCGTTCCCTTGGCCTCCTCGACCATTCGCCGGTCCCCCCAGCCCCTAAATGTATTGTATGTAGAATAGGTACACGATTATTAAACCACCTGAATTATAATTCGTGCTAATAATCCAAGACGACCAGGCAACCATTATTATCGACATTTTGCTGGGAATTATTACGTCGATTATAATTACGATGATTATACGAGATGCTGGGGATGTTGACGACGACGATGGTGAAACAGATCAAGATATGACGATGGTTAACAACACGATTACGAACATTATTAAGGGGACGATTACGATTAAGGAGACGGTTATTATTAAGAGCATGATTATGATGATAATGATTATATTAATATACGAAGATTAGAAGCAGGAAAGAAATAAAACAGTTTAATGAACACACACGCCGATGACAACGACGACGAATACTGTGACGACCGTTTAGTATATTTATTTTTATTATTATTAATAATATGATTATTATTATTATTACGATTATTATTGTTATTGGAATGTTTAACGTGCTATTGGATAAATCGGACGGGATTGTAGTCAAGGATTCGGTAGAGGGTGCAATTTGGCTCGTTTATCTTTTCTCTTTCGTTGCGTTCATGTGGCTTTTTTATTAAAAAAAAAAAATTTCGGTTTTTTATTCGTCCAAAATTTGGATTTTGGAAAATACGAGAAAAAATTGACGCGGATTCGTGGGAAATATCTACATATCAGAATTAGCTCCGTCTCTCATTTGTTAAGGAAATTTCTGAGACGACGTTCCGACGACGAAAAAGAGAGCGGAAAATGGAGAAAAATGGGAAATAGAGTTTTTGATCGGGAACAGCCACATCGCACCTCTCTTAGTCAATCGTATCCAAATTCGGTACGTCACTGGCGTGACCCAAGTTAAAACACATTGGCAACGACGACTCTCCATGGGGTGAATGAAAAAAAAACAACAACAATAAGGGGGGACGTATATGCAGGTCAAGCCTTTCGCAATATGAAGAAAAGAAAATGACAAATAAAAAGAAAATGAGAAAATGCAGCAGTACGAAAAATACATAATTGGTGTTGAAATTTATTCATGTTTCCCAATTACCCGCAGATACTACACTCGGGCTAATTTTTACTGACGAAAATTTCATGTGCAACAGGCTTTCAAAATTCCTTCCTTCAATTTGGCCATTTTTCGGGAATAAAATATTATTTAACAATTTTTGAAATTATTGCAATCGATTACTCGGGATATTTGACCTCTAAAAAGTATCGTTCCAAAATTAATTTCATGCATTCGTCGAAGAACGTACCAAGTTTTTAAAAGTCCAAGTGCAAATTTGCACAGGAGTGTCGTGAGTGCGTTACCTCAAAGAGAGTCTGGTGTCTACGCGTTAATTATATCATTTACGATAATTCAGAATTCTGCGGACTTTGTGGACCTGTTTTTGGGAAGGACACACAAGACCGAACATATATTTTGCTGAAAAGATATGCTCCCGCGCTGCGATTATCGAAATCGTGCTGTTGATTCTTATTCTTCGTCTCGTCTCTTGCTCTCACTCCCGAAGATAAAGCCCCTCGCTGATATATCTATAAGTCTCGATCGCATGCACCGCTCACAATGGATGAATATGAAACGTGCCTTCTCGGAATTTCTCGCATTATGTTTCGCCTCTCTCTCTCTCTCTCTCTCCCTCTCTTTCTCTCGGTCGCTTCTATCTGGCAAGTTGCAGCCTCGAGTTTAGTTGTTTCTCGTTCTATGCGGAGAGAGCGGATGTGTACTTATAAAAATGCAAAGCGATCGACTTCTGGGTGGTTGCGGGACAAGCCTGGTTATTAGTAAACATTTAAATCGACAATCGCGGCCCGAAGGAGATGTATATATATATATATATATATATATTGAGGGGTGAACCGACTGGGTCCACGCTCTATCATCTCTTTATTCACGATCTATATATACGCGAGTGTATTTCTGCTTATATATATAGATCGTGAGAGATGTATATGTCGGGTTGGTTGCATCTCCGTTGGCTCGGTGAACAGAAAACTCGGTGGATTCGCTCTACCGCGTTGTTAAAATCCACAAGTCTTCGCAGGAGGGAGGGGAGATCCAAGAGAGAGAGAGAGAGAGAGAAAAACGATTCACGAGAGTGGAAACAAGAAATCAAGCGGTTGGACCACCCGCCGTGGCCTTGGGAAGCGCGCACAACCGAGTAGCCGAGCCAATATCCCAAGGAGGTCCTTTCCGTCTTCATGAATCAAGCACACTCGCATCTCGCTCTCCTGAATCGGCATAAACCTTCAAAGCAAAAGCCGGATCTTGAGGAATTATGCGAGACAAACACGAGGGACGGAGTGAGCGAGAGAGAGAGAGGGGCCCTCTATCTCTCAAAATGTGAAGATGTCTGTATATGCGAGCTCCTGGTTTCATGAGAATGCGACAACTCCCCCCCCCCCCCCGCTCCCTTAGGCAGGGGGAGAGAATGAAATTTGCGCGAGAGTTTATATGTCAATGATGAAAAGGAGGAGAAATCGAATCGCGCAAACCGATCACGTAAAATCTCCACTGCGGGCTCGCTATTTACGAGAAACTTTGAGAGAGATGCAAATAAAAAAAATAGTGATCCTTCATTCGGGGCAGATGCATTATCGAGTTTCCGAGGGTAACGACTCTCTAATATTTATTAACAACCGCGAGCTTTCTTTTTTTATTATCCTCTTTATCCGAGGGCCCGACCGACTCGCGGCGGATTGGGGATCGTGGAAATTATGCTTTACGGGCGATTAACTCGAATACATCGCGGCGGTGAGGTTAGGGAAAAACTTTTTCCTCGTTAATACTAAATATACGAGCTAAACGTATAACTGTGCAGTTGAACAAGCGAAAAAGTATATTTGCCGGGCGCGCCCGCGATGTTTCTCCACGCGTATACAAACTTTCGGCAGACTCGTCATCGCGCACCAGTCAACATTTTTGTCTTCCATTTTTCTTTGAGCCTGATCCTTCTTTTTAACGCCTCGCCAACTAATTAACGGCTCGGAGCTCGACCAAGAAAAGCTCTTATCGGAGAATGGCCAGATTATTCAAGTTTTAATGTCTCCGCGTTGGGCGCTCGCCGCGCCCGCCGCTTGTTCGTTTAGTGTCTTACGATCATTTAATCTCCAGATATATATTTTTTAATAAATCCGAGAAATCTACATCGGGGCGTTGCATTTTCTCGAGTTTCTTTCATTAATATGGGAAATTAATGAAAAACCATAAAATCGTGTCCGGCCGGCGCTCGTTATTGTTTTTTCTTCAATAATTAGTCGCGCGGACTCGTCAATTTTTTTTCTTCCTTTAATCATAATATCGATACGTTTGGAGATAAACAAATGGACCGGAACGTCGTCGTTGAGGCTTGAAAAGCGGCTAATGCGTTTTCCAGGCCTCCGGGAAAGAAGGCTCTCGTAAAAAATAGCTCAGATTTGGGAGTTTATAAAAGACACTGGTAAAATCATGAAAAACATAGGAGCATTGCATTTTCTCTCGTTTCTTTGCGATTAATATGGAAAATTAATAAAAAACGAAAAAATGATTATTTTTTCTTCGGTAATTAGTTGGCCACTCGCACATTTTTTTTTTCTCCCCACCAATTATGACATCGATACGTTTGGAGAAAGAAAAAAATAGAAAAGGAAGGTCGTGCCGGAGTTTTGAGCGGGCGAGACTATCGAAAAAGCGACTAATGCGTTTTTTACGCCTTCGGGAAAAGGCTCTCGTTAAAAAATAGCTCGGATTTGGATCGTGGTTGTGAATCGGCGAGAGTTTGTAAAAGACACTCGTATATATGTGATTCCTCCCACGCGGACAAATGTTGGATCGTGTGAAAGCGTTGAATAATGAGCAGCGTGGTCTCCGCTGTATATGTGTGTGTTAGAGGCGACGGGGGTTAGAGGCGAACGAGAAGTTTCACACGGACAGGAGGAACAGGCGGACACAAGGAAACGAGCAGGAGCGAGTTGAAGTACGCGCGGCGGTATGAAAAATTAACGAGGCCGCTTTTTGACGTTGCGTCAAACTTTCTTTGTACGACTAAGTGATAGATTGTCTCTCGCGGAGTTTCCAGCCCGGACGACCAACCAGAAGAGCATCCCACCGAGATAAAGAATAAAACAAAGTGAAAAAAAGCTTTGGAAACGAGTGACTATTTTTCTAGACCTCACACACGCTCTCTTGTCATTTACTCTCGCGCGCGACTATAATGAAACTTGTTACCTCGACCACACCGAGAGAATTGCGCGCGCGCGCGCAATTGACCGCGAACAAAAACGCCTCAATCGTCTTGTTAATTTTTTAATGCCATTTAAATCATTCCGAAAGTTTTTTTTCGCATAAATAGCCTAAATAATGGTGAAGAGATAAATCCGTCGACCATTGAATTCCGATGTATTTGGGTTTTAGTCAATTTTGTACAATTGGCCACTTCCACCGTCCATAACGACGGAACGGTTAAAGACACGGTAAATATGCAAGAGTTCAATTTTGTAGAACGTAAAATTTTCTACAAAAAAGCTGTCGGGCCCGTTTGTTCAAACCCAGTAGTTTAGACTTGGTAATCGAGTGAAGATTAGATCATAAAATCAATATTCACGTAATAAATGGAAAAAAACAAATACAAGTTTATTGTTTTCTTCATATTTTGTGAATGGACGTTGATTAATTGGGGGTTTTGAGGGACTTGGGCACTTGTGGAATATTTGAAAAGTATGTTTTATTGGTTGAAAAAAGCGAGTGTGACACGTGCAATATGAGACAGAGCGAGACTGCAGCAGGAAAAGCGACTAGTATATTCGCGGAGTCCGATATTTCATTCGGCACACGCTGGCAAAGATGCCGAGCAAAGCGCAATCCTCAAAGACACACATCAAAGGAAGAGTAGCCGCGTGGAAGGAGAGCGAGAGAGAGAGTGCAGAGGAAAAAGTGTGAAAAAAGCAGAAGAGAGGGGAGAGAGGGAGAAATTTCTCGTTGGCTGCCGGATATCCGTTCGGCCTTCGTATCGGGGCGCAAGTGACGACGCGAGACTAGGCTGAATTACAACGACGAACAGCAACGACCGAGAGAGAGAGAGAGAGAGGAAAATCGCGGACAAGTGTGCGCGCGAGTGAATATATAAATGGAGAACGAGGCGAGCACAAATTCGTTGGGCAAGCAGAGAGTCGCTTGTCGGTTTGCGAGTACGACATAAGTCACCTACTAAATTAGTGGCCAAAGAGCTGGTGCATAATTCACTGGGGGTTAATTGGCGAGCGTTTTCACGCCAAGCGCGTCTGTCAAAGCCGAGCGGCGCGTGCAAGCCTGCTTCCCATCCGACAACTCGAGGACAAAACGCGACTAAAAAATCTTTCATTCTGTCTTATTTTTTGCAGAGCGTATGAATACGTATCCCAAAGGCTGAGTGTCGGGGGATCGAGAGGGAGAGAGAGAGAGAGTGGAATATGCTCGTGCGGCGAAGGGGGCAACTTTTGTGTGCAGCATCTGGTGCAACCTGAAAAATAGCAAAATTATTTTAGTGTGAAAAAAAAAGTTTCGTGGAAGGCGTGCGCGGGGGAGGAATTTATAAAGAAATGCTTTGGGGAATTGGTGGGATGTTTTGTTATTCGAATTCGTGCCGCACGAGCTAAAACACATAGCAATTGTATAATTGCATGGAGCGGCTGTTCGCTCGGCTCTGGTGTTCCGGGAACGAGCGCCGGAGCTACGTACGTGCTCGATTCGACAACCCGCCGCACCAAATGCCTCTCGCCAATGCATTTACCATTTTATTATTCTCGCTACGCCAAAATATAATAATCGTTTTGTTATTCAATGAGAATCGTCCGGGATATTTGTCTCTGTGGTCCGGAGCGACTGTTTGCTCCAAAAGGCCAATAATAAATGAACCGATCGATCTTTCATCGGCAGGGGCCACAATTCTTCGGCGCGAGGGAGCAAACAAAAAAAAAACACAGGAGGATGAACGAGTTTTCGACCCCGCGGGCTCGCCTCGCGGAGTTCCCCGTGGCTTATTCCGCGAGTCTTCGCTCAACGACGACTCAATCAGTCCGCGAGTTTCTTGCTCGCGTAATTTTATCGAAAAAACAACATGAACCAACATTTATGGAGAAAAAATGGAAAAAAAATGTTTTTAACTGAATATCGAAATGTCAAACTCATGCCGGATGATTACTCAAGTGCGCGGAGATGGCGAGGAGGGTCGTTTGCAATCATCGGATGCGGGGAGAAGCTCTCGTTATGCCCCCTCCGGGCGCTCTCTCCGGAGCTTAAACTTTTTCGCCAAATTGCTCGTTCCAAATGACACAAAATCTATATACATTTATGTATATAAATAAATATACATATATATGTATATAGCGAGTCATATACCATAAATAAATGAGGTTTATTATGAGAGAGAATCGAGATAGTTGGCTCGCGCGAGAGTCACAACACAGTCCTCGAGCGAGAAGAGACGAGCCAATATTAAACGAGCCTCATCAACCTCTCTCCCTCTCTCTCTCTCTCTCTCTCTCTCTCGCTATTCGGTGTGGATTTATGATATTTCCACAACGTTGTTGAGCTAAAACCAAGAGAGATCGGAGAAAGAGTCTCTTTGATCTGTATGCCCATATATACATATATATAAATTGGTATATTAAGGTATATAGACGAGAGGAACGGAGTATATAATGACGGGACGCGTCTTTCTGCTGTTGGAGCCTCCAAAGCCCATTAAACTAATCGTCACCTTCTTTTGATCGCGTCACTATAATATTTACCATGATATATAAGTCATAATCGAAAGCAGTTTCCTCGTAGCCGAGAGAAAACATTTTTTTTTCTCCAGTGAAAAGAAAATATAACTATTTCCGGATGTGAAGATAAATTATTCATTTTTTTGGACCAATTGCTCGGGCTCGATGATTTTTGATGGACAATAAAATGGTCCGATGAGGAAATAATTAATAATAAATAATTAGTGACGATTCTGCTTGGGAGAGAGGTGGAAAGCTCGTTAGGCTGTACAGCGACGAGTCGGAGAGCGAAGACTCAGGGAGAAAATAAAGTTTGAGCAATACAATGTGTGTATTTATATATTTGTGTTGTATATGGAGTTTGAGGCGAAAGATGGAGGAACCGAGGCGTCAGCAAGATCGTTACGATGACGAATTCCGAGGCAGCAGTCTTTTGCAAGAGACCGGAAGTCGTAGCGGGGGAGGGGAGGGCGAAAAAGCCTCCAGGCTCGTACGACGTCAAGGGGCTGAGAAGTGTATATACATATTTATTATTTAAAAAGGGAAATATCGTGGCAGGTTACCGCACGTTATTACTAACGAAAGAGCCAAAAATTCAGGCGATCGCACCAGAATTATTTTCACTTGTGGAATTCTAAAAGGCCGGAAGGTAAGGATCGTTATCGTCGTAAGGATCGACGCGCGCCGAGGCATTTCACATTTTATCCATCCTCATTCATCGACTAGCACTCTTTTCATCCCCCTCTCCGCGCGCCGCGCCTCACGATCGCCCCTTTTATCGTCTTTCTAAATCATTCCCCCTCCCCGCTCCTCTTGGTTCCTGACTCCGGATCGACAGCAGCAGAGTTCCCAACGTTTCTTCGAGATAAAAACGATCTTTAGGCACGAGACTCGCTATCAGTTTCGTGTAAATTAATAAAGGTCCTTCGGGGGCTGGAATTTCGATGAACAAAAAACTCCAACTTACCGTTTCGAATGATCCTCGAGTCTCAGGACAAAACCACGAGGTCTCGAATCCTCCCATGCAACACCGTCGTACGTCCTTTCATCTACGAGAAAGAAGAAAAAAAAAAAAAAAAAAAAAACGTTGAAGGAGGAAGAAAAATAAGAGACAAAGTCTCGACGAGAGGGACATATTCTGCGTTAAGTTTCCTCGATCATTCATCATCGCAGGCTCTTCGAGGGCCTCGTGTGTAAGACTTCACGTGTACGTCATCGCCCCCACACACACCATATTCTCTATAAAGCCGAGAAACGACTGCGCTCTCTCGTACATACAAACATATATATATTTTTTTTTTTTTCATATTATCGACTATTTATAATCCGGTGATTTGTACCACGCGGAGAAAAAAAACATCTGCGGGATGTTGAGAGAGTTAAAAAACTGAAACGGAGTTGATTGAGTTCTCGAGAACATTTAGAATCGATTGGGAGTGAGAAAATCGTGAGATTTTCATCCAAGAAATTTGGAGCAAAATTATGAAAATTTCTAGGGTCCAGACCGGATGCTGACAAGATGAGAAGAGACGATCGTCAAGAGGCGGCCTCGCGGGCTTCTCTCACTTTTGCCCATAATCCCCGGGCTATTCGTCGACTTAACCCGAGTTTTACGAACGGCTTTGGCTAAGACAATGCCCGGTGTGTTGGCAAACGCGCGCAGCACCAGCAGCGGCTCGTTTGGCTTATTTAACAGGAGCGAGAGCCACGCAAATACAAACACACACAATGTATATGCGGAGGATGCGACGACGACGGTGTTGCAGGCGGAGCGTTAATTAGGCGACGCTCATATGCTAATACCCAGGGCTTTCTAAGCTCAGCTTATTCGCATGGTGAATCCTATGAGCTACAAGTGTAACCATACAGCCCTTTGCACCATTGTCTCCCCCCCCCCCTCCCGCCCCACCACACCCCACCCCCCTCCCCCTCTCTTTCTCGAATAAAGTACAAGAAACAAGGATATGGTACATGTTACAATGTAAATTGCAACGTGGCTAATTCTCCGCAATTAGCATCCCAAATACGCGACAAAATGGCGTTAATTAAGGCTCTCACGTGGTCCAAATTGTCGATTAATTAATGTTCAGCCTGAAAAATGGTTTTTTTTCGTTGAAATCGGCGGAAAAAATGGTATGAGAAGCAGACGCGATTGCCAGGGACATCGAAATTTCGAAGGAAAAGGTGAAATTGAACGGGAAGAGGAAGGAGGAGCGAAAAAAAGGAGGAGGGAAGAGAAATAATGCGAACCGCGAGCAACACTCTCAGCTATTTGTCTCCGACAATCTCCCTATGCCTTTTCTCTCGTAAGAATATCTTTCATCACCTGATACTCGCACGAAGAGAGAGAGAGAGAGAGAGAGAGAGACACACACATGCAGACGCAAAAGGGCATCGAGGGAGAGGAGGAGAAAAAGGAGCAGGGGACGGAGGGAGTTTGGAGAATCGAAGGATCGAATAAGAGCCACCGGAGAAGCATCGCCATATATACAAACATATATAAATGTACATAAAAAATATAGATATGCATGTAAAAGTGGAGGCTCCCCATAGAAAGGTATAGGCTCGTGTAAGGCGCTTCTTGGCTTGTGCTGAGTGTGTAACCCTATAGTGCCGCGCGTACCGGGCCAAGGGAAAAAGAAACGAGCGAGAGGTAAAGTGTTGTGTGCGATGGTAAGAGTGGAGGAGCGCGGTGCCCTTTGAAGGGCTCCGAAGCCGGTGCGGTACGAGCAGAGGAGAGGGATGTGAGGAGCTGCCGGCGGGGCTCACTCCAGCACGCCGGTTGACCAAGAGAGTGGCCCGTGGTCGCGGCCCATCCAACGGTGGGGACAGGCTACAAGTATCTCGAATACCACAAAGATCCACTGATCGCCCCCGACGAGAGGCAGAAAGACCGAGCGAGAGAGAGGACGAGGCCCTGTGATAGCTCTTCTACTCTCTACGACACACACACACACACACACACACATAATACAACACTGCCGCCGTATCTGTCCCCTCGCGTATATCCACCACCAATGTGTCTTTATACTATTCATCCGAGGCACTAAATTTGCTACACAAATACATCATCCTATCATTATTATTTTTCGTTTTTTTTACCCCTTGGTAGAGACACGTGGGTCTGGGGGACCCATTCATCAGATTATGGCAATTTATCGTTTTTCGTATCGATTGGAATCGCATTAAAATCATATAAATGGATTTTTTCAATTATTTCATTCCTTAGTGGACCCCCATTATCCATCACCCGATTCCACAAAAAAAAAAGTAGGGCGCCCCAGACCCATGTGTGTCTAGGGAGGGATGGTAATTGCAGTATTTGCATTAATTATGCATCGGGAATGAATTTGAGCGAAAATGATAGGAAAAACGGAAAAAACTCGACGGCCCAGGAATAATTTTGGAAATTGCGTCATTTTTACTGACGAAAATAAATAATTCTGCTTTTTATTTCGTGAGAAATGTTTCAAGTTGTGAATGAAATGGTCGATGGGTTATCGAATTAGGATGCAGAAAGAAAAAAAGTTTTTCCATATAATAAGATCGTAAAATAATAACGTCATTCGTTTCTCGTTTCTCGTGCTCGTATGGTTAACCGATTAAAAGTTGATGCATCGGCGGATCGAGCGACAAGGATGCTTGTGTATGTATGTACGCGCGGGATTCAATGGTGAGACTGTGTATAAGAGGTGAAGAAAGAAAAAGCAGGGAGGAGCGTTGAGCAGGAGAAAGAGAGAGGGAGAGGGGTGGGGGGGGGGGGAATACGTGTTACGAGGTTTGTATGGGAATCGTTTGTATGTGTTAGTCTTTTGAACAGTATGGGCCGTGAACGAGGCGATAACGAGCGAGCGTTCCTTTTATATCTATGTAGAGAGTGTTTGAACGCGCACACCGGATGTGACACGATTATCCACGAGCGATACACCGGCCGATCGTTAGGGATATGTCCGAGCGTGACTTCTCGTTCGTGGAAGAAAACGAAGGCTGACCCGAGTCCGCGGTAGTCGAGAAAGCAAGAGAAAGAGAGAGCCCGAGAGCTTATTTAACTTGTAATACTCGACGTATCATTTTTTCCGAGCTGTATATCATTTTTTATCTTGACTTGTTTCTCATTCTCCCTTTCGTCTCATTGGCTCGATTGATTTCTTCAATACAGCAAGTTCCACCGGAAATGCCACCTCGAGAGATTGTTCTCCTCAACGCTGACTCGCCATAAACTTTGTAATACAATAATAGATATTAATATTCATCCTCTTTTTGTCCTGAGCAACACGATATCCCAACTTCATTTACTAGCCAACGAAAAAAAAAACGACCAGACACCATGACAAAGTTTTGATCTCATCAGCTGGCTCAGTAAAAATACATACGAAATCCATTTAAATAATAAAATAATAATCAATATAAATAATTAATAATAAATAAATTTCATAATTAATAAATTCGAATTTAATTAATTTTTAATAAATTTAAATTCAAATTTCAATTCAAATAAATAAATAAATGAAATAATTTTTTTTTTTAATGCATGTTCGATGAAAAAGTTCGATACAATAGCAATAATAATAAAAATAAATAAAAATTATGGGGAAGAGGCGGAAAAATGAAGGTCGAATATGCAGGAAAAATAAGGATCGCTGTTCGATAACCGAATCGATACTTTGATTATTTGTATACGAAGATTATTTTATTCTCGGGAGGTTTCGATGTGAGCGGGTCATTTGAGCAACAATTTAAAGATCTCGGAGAAGTCTGTCCGTTCTTCTCGTCATTATTTATAATTTTCCGCTTGGACTACCGGCGAGGCTCTTGTATACGTTCCTTAAGAGAATGAAGGAGAGAATTCTTTTCTTCCTTTCGCCGGAGCTCGGTTTCTTCATCGTATTATTCGTCGAAAAGTATTCCAGATGCGCGCGGCAAGCCGAGAAAAAAGCTCGCGCGAGTACTGGCGAGTGTTTTCTCAAATGGGAGAAAAAAGGCTCCAAATCCACAGATTTACATTCATATATATACTTTTTATTAACATCCAAACATATATCTATACATTGCGTGAATAAGGATGAGAAAAAAAAAAACAACAACAACAACAACAACGAAGCAAAGAAGCTCGTTCGCCCCCGCATTCGAAGAGGCGTCGTCGTCGCGCGAGATGCCCAGCTCGATAATAGTCCAACGAGACAATGACCGAGCGCCATCGTTATTCGTATATAAATTTTCTTCGCTGACTGCAAAAGTGCGCACCATCTCTCGATCTCTCTTTCTCCCACTCCCCACACTTTTTTCACATTTTTTAAAAATAAAAATGAAAAAAAACACGAAATACACGGACAAGATCGTAAAATATGTAACTTGCTCGGTGCAAATCGAGCGATACCTTTGACAAACAATTCAAAATTCAATTCAATGACAAATTTTGTAAAAAATGGAAAAAAAATAAAAATTTTCTCCCCTCGAATTAGATTTGGACCGGAGTTTCCGGAATGGGGCCAAAGAATCTCGGGAGATAAAAAAAACATGGGTTTTGGAGATCGATAATTCATGTTCATGGAATTTCCATGAATTTTCTGTGAATTAATTGATCGAGAACAGAAAATCAGAGAGCGCTATGTAATAATGATGCATCGAAGAACGAGGAAGAGGGAAAGAGCGGCAGGCTGGAGACTGCGGGATTGGATCGCGAGAAGCTTGTACCGAGAGGCTATTCCGTCTGATGGATTTACGGACAATGACTTGTTTCCCGATTCTCATTTTATTGGCTCGAGATTTTCGCGTGATCGAGTAGATCCGACAGGGTGATTAAGTCTCTGGAGAATCTTAAGGGGGTCCCCGGTGAAGAGAGAAAGAGAGAGAGAGAGAGAGAAAAGTGGTTATCTGGCGCACACGTTGTGGCCCCTTGGCGGATGCAGTGTATGTTGGGCTGCCGGATAACGAGAGCATGGCAAGAGAGCGTCTTACACGTCTGTTGGACGAGCGACGGAGCTCGTTAGCCAACCTACGCGGGCTCTGTTCACGCGAGCCTCACGTCTCGACTTCCTCCCTCGCGTTTCCCCCGCGCCGCGCATCCATGCATTCGCAACCCCCACCCTTATTCGCCTTTTCTCCAGCTTATGTTTCGCGTCCTTGTTTCCTCGTTCCCTCGGCTTCGTGACTATGTTTCCAAACACCCCCTCTTCCCCCTAGTGCCCCTGAATCATATCTTGGGGTCGATGACAAAAAAGTTGAAAAAAGAAATATGAAAAACTACCCCGAGAAAGTGTCCTGATCGATTCCATATTCAGAAATGATGAAACTCGTTAATTAATTCGTAGAGACCATATTCCCTTTGAGGCCGAGCACTTGGACTTTTCAAAATTTATTATTTTTTCAATAAATGCATGAAATTAATCTTGGAACCACACTTTTTAAGGGTAAAATATCCTGAGTAATCGATTACGATGATTTTGAAAGTTGTAAAATAAAATTTTATTCCCGAAAAGTGGTCGAATTGAAGGAAAGAATTTTGAAAACCTGTTACACTCGAAATCCTCGTTGGTGCAAATTTGTACCGAATGATTAATCGATTCAGAAACAAAATAAAGTATTTCTCATCGAATTTGAGTGCCGAAACTGAGATGCTGCAGGAAACAAGAAAAAAGGAGCTTCAATAACGTGAGTATGCAACGAAATTGGCGATAAATCTGCTACAAAGTCGCGAACGTAGTTCCGCGGCCGAAAGATCGTTAGATCGAGATTGTGTAGTGTGGCGAAACGAGGGATGTGTGTGACGAGGTGGGGGCTGAGAAGATGCGCGTGGGCGCGCCAAGGTGCTGCGGAGGGTTATGGTGAAAATGCTTCGGAACGATCGACAAAGTAAATACCAAGTATATACGTGCTCGAGCAGGAAACAAAGAAAGAAATAGAGTCAGAGAGAGAGAAAGGGGGGGGGGGAGGAGGAGGAGGAGGAGAACGTCACAAAGCGAACGCTTGAGCAGAGCGAGGGTTAAATTTATTTAAATAAAAGGAACGTAAAGCTGCGATATTACCGCGTTTCAGTTTATGGATTCAAGTATAACACGAGCCATTTGGAAGGTTTCATGATGGGACATTAAATATTTCGTCTTGATTGAATGAGCAACATATATAGATATAGCCAACGGGTATTTATTCAAAAATAGTTTTTGCATAAATCCATAAACTATTAGAGAGACTGGAACTTCCGACACCCTCACCTTATATAAATCGTTATCTCTCCGGCTGCCTTTGCGACTTTTTGAGCGAATCGAGTAGGCATCCGCAAACAAGGAGCAACGCGAAGGAAAAAACAAAGGCGTAACAACAAAAAAAGGATCGACCAGTCGTTGATTAAGTGTCAGACGTATCCGACTACTTTTAACGTCATTTATCACGTGCTTATGTGTGTACACACTCACGCGATCACGCGACATACAAGAATCTCAAGAAAAAACAACCTCTCGCGAGTTCTCCCTCTTCCCGTTGTTTATCAACCGCAGATTCTTCATTTTTTTATTTTCACGAGGAACATCGAGCCTCGCGATGCCAATCCAACTTTTGGGCTTCAATTTTTTCCCAATTTTGTTCGAGCTCCTCGTAATTATTTTCCGATATTCGATCTGAAATAAAAAAATCATTATCGAAAAACAAAATCGACACGAAAAATGGCGATAATTTGGAAAATTCAATAAATAATTAATGGAAAAATAATTTTTCGTTGAATCTCGACGTTACAAACTTCAGATCCATGATTTTTCCACTCGGTTGATCGCCCCGTTTGGTCACAATCGCACGGCAATGATTCCGAAGAATTGGACCGGCTTCGCGATCTCGAAAAATGCGCGAAAGCTTCGCGCCTCATCCAAAGGTCCAGGAAAAAAATTGTACAATTATTTTCGTGTTTACAAAGTAATAATATGTACAGCGCTGGCCCGTCCAACGAGCGAGAGAGAGAGAGAGAGAGAGAGAGAGAGAGCTGACTCGAGGAGAAAAGGAGAAAAGAATAAGAAAGGAAAGAAAAGAAAAAAGAGAGGGAAAGCGTGGGCGGCCCCCCGGCATCCGGCCGAAAGCGAGATAATATGCGAGCGGCAATGGTTAGTGGTTGGCGCTGCCGGCTTCACCTCTTCGGACATTTGCACCATCATTAAAATTCGCGATAGCCGATCGAACAGCTACGGTGACATCAGCCCTCGTTCGCGCGATCCAACTAAACGAAGCACACCGAACGTTCAGTCGTGTAAACCTGCTCTCTCTCTCCTTTCCCTTCTGCTCGCTGCTGCCTCGCACCAATATTCCCCCTGCTGCTTTCCTCTGCGGCGATCCCTGTTGCGAATTCTCTCGCTCGCGACCCCACCGGCCAAGCTCCTCAGCCCTTTCAATTATATTTATTTCTGCATCCCTCTCCGCAGCGCTTTCGACTCTTCAAAACAATACGCGATATCGATATCGCGCTCTTGAACAAACAAAAAAAAGGAATTCTCGTAAACGTTAACATTTCCGTGCTCGGGGGAAGCGAAAAATTCGAGCTGCAGGGAATATTGTTCGAGCGAAAAAACTATAATGGCTCGTGATCCAAAATTCGACAATTATTTTATCGAAATGGAATTTTGGAATTTTGAAGAATTTTATGCCTCGCGATCGAGTCACGGGATAAACTATTTAGCAGAGATTCTTTATCCCCTCGAGTGAGTCGGACTCATTAAAAAAACGAGTCATTAGTGCCGGATTAATTAATTTTTCGCTATTCTTTTCATGCCATTATTCGCTCAACGTGTATAATTAACAAAAGCAGTAAAGGATGCTTTGTTTCGAGAGCTCGATTGGCCGATAAGTTCGCGGTGTGTCTTAAAACGTCAATTGTTATACGCGCCAAGAGATCTATGAAAATTCATCGTGCGTGGATTCCCGTCCGTCTTCTCACGAGTATAGACGCACATTAATAAGTTGAACTACCCGAGAGATGCAAAGATTTCATTGACAATGACCCTTCGATCAGGGTGAAAACCTTCAGCACCGCATCGCTCACCGTAACGGCCATTCGCCAAGGCAGTAATTATCGCTAATTGTTTTCGTTCTAGCAAGAGAAGAACGCGTGGTACGTGGAGAAGAAAATTTTGTTGAAAAAAAATCGATATTTTGTTTTTTTTTTAAATCACAAAAATGTTGCCATTGCAGCGCAAAATATTGAAGAAAGTTTCTTGGGAAAGTAAATTTTTGTCGTCGCAATCGTAAATAATGTTTACATTTTCGTTATAAATGAAAAATGTTGTCGAAATAACCAAAATTTTGAAATTATCGAAAAATATTCAGTTCACCGTTTTCAACAAAATTACTTGATTTTTAATGATGATAAGAAAAAAAAAATTCCGATAATTATGAAAGCGTCAAAGTAATGACAATGCAATTTGTCCCCGTGCTATTATTTTTTTGTCCTTCAATAAGTTAGTTGAAAATATTGCAGTAAATTGGCAAATTTTCTCGATAATTTTCTTTTAATTGCTCTTAATGCACAATTCGTTGGATCGTTTTCCGAGAAGTGGTGACGACGCGCGTGAATGTTGAACATCCATTAGCCGCGG
>JAPYYS010000878.1:0-38059 GCA_030522525.1 Campopleginae sp. 14b
CGCGGATGACAAATGTTGGAGTGGAAACCCGATGCAATTTGGACCGAGGTGCAATCTGATTCTCGCCGCCCCCTTCCCATTTTTTTACCCCGTTTTTTTTGTTCTGCTCTCACAATTTTAATATTATTTTTTATATTTTTTATCTTCTTCTTGTTTTTCGGTGCTGAGTATCGATTGATCAAACTAATGGACGTCCCGGCGACCGCGGCTACCGTTCGTCGGCGTTGCCTCATTCGTTTCGATCCACTTGATTCGCTACTGGTCTTTGCAGACTCGGTCGCGCGCCTCCTCTCTTGAAAAAGCCCAACCACTCACGTCACCATCCGCAGACTCATGCGGAAGTTAATTAAACCCCCTGCACAAAAACTTGCCAATGGTCCCATGTCACGCTCCTTTTTTCTTCTTTATTTCTCTCCCTCCCTGCATCTCCCTCTGCTCTCGCGCTTCTTTCTTGTCACTACCTTTTTCTTTTTCTTTTATATATGTTGGACAATTCACACTCTGATCGTAGCGATATCACCGGCTTCTCGTTTTCGCTTCGCCACTCGTAACGTGATATTACTCGGTGTCGAGACTCCGCTCCTTTGCCAAAATAGGGAAGAAGTTAAAAAAATATATATCCAGGCTACAGAAAAAAGAACCAAGAGTATCAAAGTTTCTTCGAGCTGAACTGATCCGAGTGCCGAACAAAAAAGCTTCAGCGAATCTCGCTCGACTATCGATATATTTCGATATTTTTTTTCTTCAATTATTTGCCGGACCGGGAAACTAGAAACTTATTTCCCGACTCGGCACAACAGTTGCAAAAGGAAACTAAGAAAATTCACTGTTTTCCCATCTATCTATAAAGTTTGTACGAAGAAAGTCGCGTTTGGCGACTTCGTTAAACTGAAAAAGCCAACGCTATATGGCGTACCAATTTAATCCCTTTATCGGCAAGATTCACTACTGCCTGGCGTTATGTACCTGCAATAAGTACACACCCCGTTAACCCACAAGAAGCAAATCATCTCTTTTCGCTCTTGAACTCTCTCGTAGATGGTTTTGGCTGGCATGACGATGTGCGTTGCTTGAATATGGCGTGGCGGTACCATAAATGTAACACGAGACAGTGTAAAAATGGCTCGATCGTCCGTTTAAAATGTCACGGATATGTTCTACGTGCTCATGCTTCAGGCACATTTCCTACATGTATTATAGACGATATAATCATACATATATAACACGTATCCATCTCAGTGAAATAACAGTTTTCTCAATGTTCAAACCAAACTGCAATATCGTATGGCATACGTAACGTAAAGTAACGTTCTTGTTGCTTCAACCGAGTTATTGGCAGCTGCCACAAAAAATGTTCAATTCGAACCATGCACTCAGCGAGAATCTATTTTGGGTCAGAGAAAGTCTTCCGTACGTTGCAATTTCAGTCGAATTATTATTCCTCCTTCTTCGGGCATTTTGAGTCGAAGCGAAACATTTTGGAAATCGTGTTACGGCACGTGAAAAATAATACCGGAGCTATTGGCACATGTTTTTTCTATCTAGAATTATTTAGATGGTGTTATAAGTTCAGGGACAATGTTGTTTGTTGCGATATCCCAAAAATGCTGATCGTTCTATTGAATAAAACATTTTGATATAGCGTCGCGAGCAGCTTCGTTCTCTAAGAACGAAAGATTTATCCAATTTTTTTGAGTGAATGGCATTTAAATTGATTTCACTTTGTCCATATAGTTTTTGGGGACTCCGGCTTAATGGGTTTTCAAAAAATGCCGGATGGCTTTTAGTTCGGTAATTCGAGTCGATTTTGTGCTGATAAGGAATTTTCTCGAGCCTCGTAATGTCCGAAGATTTCACAGTGACCTCGTGGCGAGATTTATTTTGTTAATTCATTCAAAAGAGAAACGAGGCTGCTTGGAAGAATAAATGAATGTCCACCTTGAGCCCGATGCTTTTAAAAAATGATTCAACGGTTCGGAGCTTTTTGGATAATCGTTAAAAATTCTCGCAGACGAAATTTCGATATCGAGTCTTTCTTCTAACTTTCTGGATCGAATTTTTTCTATTTTCAAGCGTCGCCGTTGAAAATCGTAGACGTCTATCGAGGCGAGAGAGAAACCATGATGCGGCATTCGCTTCGTACACCTCCGCGTTCTTCCCGGTTTTCTAGAGCGTGGGCGCGCGAAATCTCATCCGTGTCGCGCGTGGTCCCCCAGCCATGTGATGTTACCTACGAGAAAATATTAATATAACAAGAATTAAATACGTACGAGCGTGCATACGAGACGACCACGTTAAAATAATCTTTTAAATATGCCACGTAATCGAAAATTAATTTCAAGACAGCAGAGCGTGAATTCTGAAAGATATTATGAACCGTATCGAATAACCCACGAAAAAAAAAATCATCCGCTAAAGCTTATTGTGGTCGATATTCGAGGAGTCCTGAAATCCAAATTTTTAATTTGTGGCCGACATTCAAAATTACTGAAGTCTCGATGTGAAATATACAGTTCGAAACTGTAAGCCAGTCGTTTAACTCAGCATCTCATCACAACAAAAATCATTCCAATTAATAACCCAAGAAATTAACAGATTTTCAAATTTTACTGGAAAAATCGAGCGTCGTAACGATTTTTTTTGTCCCGGATCCAATTTTCGCCCCCAAATGATGGGAAATTTTAACAATCGAAATTTTAATTGCAGAATCGTAATGAAAGGACCGCCTCAATTGCACATCAGCAAACTTTTCGTTTTACGAGAATATCCGAACAAGCCTCCGTGACAATCATCGCATACAATTATTCCTGGACCTCATTTTATTCAAGACTGTGACACTTATTGAGGCGACGAGTAAAAATCATACGTACGTATCCAATTGAAAAATGTATGTATCCACAAACAAGTTTTTATTAATTTACTGGAGCAAAATTATGAAAACCTGTTCCAAAATGGCGGTTCGATGGGACGTATAACGAGTTTTGTAATAGGCATTAATGCCTTATAATAAAGGTCTACAATATGGTAAATATAACTTTGGAGTTATTGAATATTAATTGACTCATAATCGAGTAGCGATGTTGGCTACTAGTTGGGAACAGACTGAATCGAGAAGCAAAAAAATGAAGAAAAGTCTCCATTCCTCTCTCCCAGCATTTTCGAGCATTTGTGATTAACGTCGACCTTCAAATAAACTCCAAACAAAGTTAATCTTGTGACTACGAAACGAGATTCAGAAATTCGTGAAAAAAAAAATAAATTATTTGAAATATTAGGAATAAATAGCTGGAGTGTAGATACGCAAATATCGAACAGTGTACTCGTGAGAGTTTGAATGTGTTGATCAGAAAACGCGATCCGCTGAGGATTTCCAGAAAAATTGGAGCACAACGAAAAAGAATTGAATTCCTTGCTACACATTGTTGTTAATACCTCAGTTTCGAGGCTCTAGAAGAACCGGAGGAAATTCCTAGAAGGTGTAGAATTTAAAAAAATGGTCTGTTGACGAGGATTGCGAAAGAATGTAGCCTCAAATTATGCCTGTCGAGTTTTATGGCAATAAATAATGTCGGCTGAAAATTTCGCCGGGCAGTTAACATTATTACGAAACTATATCTTAATGACTTTTCTTACGGAGCGAAACGAGCTGACAGATGGCAATTGGTTGTAAAAGTGTCGTCTAATTAAAGTTCGCGTATCCGTACACGTTATGATTTGTTGTTTTAAATATATAAATATAGGAAATGATGAATTATTATTGTATGGACTCGAAATTTAAGGTAAAGCAAGGTGAATATTATTCCGATAACGGCATACCTTTTATGAAGGATGAAGCGCTAACTTTCATGCTTAAATATATCGCGAGTGTGCTCACACACATAGGGTAAGCTTAAGTCATGATTATTAGCATGTATTCACAAGTATTCCACTCTGCGGTGTAATCCCATTTCGTGTAGCTATACATTATTATATGTATATATAAATAAAACATGTACGAGATTACACCGGAACGCCTTCGCTTAAACAGAAACTATTTAAATAACGCACATACACATTCACTGCACATCACACAAACACACGCACGAGTCATAAACTTTCTAATGCATCCATCATACAGTTTATTTGGCTGTTCCTTCTTTGGGAACAACATTTTTCTTGCATTCGTACAATCGAACATTAGGCATGGCTGGTGAGTCTTGGCTGGTGAGGATCATTGGCGAAATGAACGTGGGAGATTTTGGAGCTATTGGCAATGGAAATCTTGACTGAGACGTGTCGAAAAATTTGAAAATTCCTTGGAGTTTTGTCACGAATGTTTCGAGTTTACCAACCAACGTATACGAAATGTTTATGGGAACCATGGAGTTTATGTGTGTGTGTGTGTGTGTGTGTGTGTGTGTGTGTGTGTGTGTCTATACAGTCGTAAAGATCATCGTGGACTAGAAAGTTTAAAGTGTAGAGATTTGTGATCGATCGGTATCTTGAGCGTTGTAGCAGCGACTAACCCTTAATAATAATGATTTTGTCAAAAGGAACATGGCGATGATTGGTCGAAGGTTGGGATATTATGTGGTTAGTACGTGGAGGATAAACGGGAGATTTTCTAAATGACGATAAATGGTTGCAACGAGTTGCTGAACGAATCCGGGTAACGGGCTCTCAACTCGATCACCAAACCGTTTTATATAAATTTAATCCCATACATCACGAAGGTGGCATAATTTGACTAAAGTGTAGCTCGTTATTTTCACGAGGCGTTGATTATCAAGCCTCCCAAAATATCGAATATTTTACCTGGATCGGTGTTAAATATATAATGATAAAAAAAATTCAATTAAAAGGACGTAACTCATCATCCTCACGGTCTTGAAAACGCGCTCCTGGCCCTGGCTCGATCAGGTTTTCGTTTATTCTCCCCATTACTTTCGTCATCGTTATCTCTTTACCCCATGAATTATTAATGAGCTCTTCATGCATTTTATACCCGCTTATGGACAAATTTATCGATAGAGTTGTAATATTTATCGAATGCACTTTTCTGCATTATAATAACAAAAGTTTTCTCACTCCAACCACCTATTCTGCAGTCCGAAATTTCCACATTTTCATAAAGTTAATCAATTATTAAACTTGCATAAAAACTGACGTGATCACTGAAAAAATATTCGACTGGACGTTTATCGAACGAAATGTCGACCTTTTTCATCAGAATCGAGTTATCAACATATAATCGTAAAATATTCACGTGGACGGATCGATTTTTAACAATAACCATCGGAAAAGGAAAAAGAAATAAAAAAATCGTCGTTTACTTTCAGATCTTTCGACTCAGCCCGTTACTCCGTAAGCGTGGCTCAGAAAGTCCTGGCCGAAACCTCCATTTTTGAGCATATCGGAGTCCAGCCGATCTTGCTCTGCCTTTTTTTCCAAACACTTGACTTCCAGCCTGGATCCAATTAAATATCGATTTTTAATAATCTGCAAAACCTCGCCTGATTATAGGAAATTATATGGAATGGATCGGACGAGGAAAAAATCAATCAATCCGACTGAATTTTTTTTTTTGTAGACTGCAATTTGTTTGGAACGACGCATCTTCCGTTTACTTTGTTTTTCGTTATTTTTTGTTATTTTTCATCGATGTTCCAACATACAGCGGTGTCGTGTACATATTTAATAATTTTGTGGTAGCGTATACACAAGTTTGCATATGTACCTGCGTACGAAGGGTCGTTGGAGAAATAAGTAGGTATAAACTAGCAGGATCGACGATCGAACGGTTAGTATCGCATCAACATATAATAGTAATGTATACATTAACTTACCCATGGCTTACATGGTAACAGCGATGTAGCATAGAAGAAAAAAAAAGGTGAGAATCTCGATGTATGGAAAAGGCGTCTTGGGGTTCTCGGATTCATCGATAAATCCATGAGTCATTCCACGCTAAATCATCAGCGAATCATATACAATCGATTCGATTCAATCGCCCATTTTTATAGTTTTTTTCAATCATCTAATCATTTTTATTAAGTTACACGAGTCACACAAGGATTCAAAAATGGCCTCGTCATTGTGGATGAGAAAAAAATTACGTAAAACGAGGAAGCGAAATCGAAATCCATGGATTTTGTATGAAAAATACGAAATGGAATGCATTTTTTTTTTTCAGCGGCCACCCGGACTTTGAACACCAAATTTGATTGATCTTGCAGAATTTTTTTCGTAATTTTTTTATTTTCTGAATGTTTGGAAAAAAATGGTCAACGGTTTTAAAGAAAATATGGAAATTCAATGTTTCTTGAGATTGAGAAGAAAATGTCGCGTTCAACTGATGGCTGGAATTGAAACATGCACTTGTATATTTGTATGAAATGTACGACGGTACTGATTAAAGAAAAGGTCAAAGAGCATCAGCATTCGTTGGCGGGTGGTTCGCCCATTAGACGTTGCAGCAGACAAGGATCTCTGTACGTAAATATACAAATATATGCAAAGCTATCACTTTCGAAATGGTCTGACCTACCGCTAAAATAATGTACAGTTCTATCTCCGGCAACATTCTCGATTCGGTTCGCGGAGTTCAGCAACGCCCGCTCTTCCTTCCCAACAGCCTTGAAGTTTTTCACACCGTACGTCATTTTTCTCAATCGAATTATTTCCCATTATCTCCTATTTTTCGTTATCGATGGCGCGCCACGTATTCAGAAACAAATCGTCAGCAAAAAAAAAATGATGACGAAATTATTTTCGAAAAAAAAGACCAGAGACGACCAGAAATTTCGGTTGACAGTTTTGCTCGACCCAATGAGTCTCTTCCAATAATAATTAACGAGACTTTTAACGTCTGGAATAAAAATGACGTCCGCAAAAGAGATAAAATAGGATCAGCTGGTTATCGTGGTTTATGGTGTTCCCGTGAAACGAATTAGTGAGTGTGACCGTGCACGATCTGTGAATCTCGATCGCGTCCCATTGGGATTTCTTTTTGGAGGTAGGTACGCGAGTGGTTGCGATTGTTCGTGCCAATTCGTGCTCGATATATCGAGCAAGGTGTGTATATATGGCTCTCGCTATTTGCTTTTCTCTCGTTCGAGAAGCTGCACCATCACAATAGGCTTTGCTTCACGTCCATTTACAGCACATAGATAATGTACACATACATTTACCAAAATACGAAAGAAATATAGTCTCCATTTAAATATGCATGTGTATGTATGGCTTTAACGCGAGACAGTTTACCATTTAAGAGTTTAAATGTCTCCATGGTATATGGCACAGAAGAAGTAAATCGCACGACTCACAAGACACGCAGAGAATCTCTATTGAAAAAGCTCTGAGAATCGCCCTCTCTTCCTTTCTTTTTCTCCTCCAGTTCTCTTGTTCCAGGGCTGCGTATATATACAGATAAATACGAAGCACGAGCATTTATTCCGTGTCAGCGTCATAGAGAGTGCGATCTCACTGCAGCAGGCGTGGTTGACCAAGCGCAAAAAAGGTTTTATCGTGCAACCAATGAGATAAAGAAAAATGAACATATTAATGGGAATGATCGAGTATATAAACACAATTAGTTCGATGTATCCGATGGAACATCTCTATTGCGAAGGTGGTGAGAATTAGCGCGCGGAATTTGGATTCAGATGCATGAAAATTCAAATATTTCCGTATGGATTTCAATGAGAGTTGTAATAAAATAATATTGTACGATGTTAAAGGAGCAGCTGGACGTCGAATTGTGGAGAAAACTTTTTCTTCTAGTACGTTAAGGCAAAGTGACTGGTCTAATGAGAGTTAAACTTCCATAATGGTTTTCTGGGAAGTTGCGACTACAAAGATTAATTAAATATAAATATCAACAACGCTAGATTAGATTTTAAAAAGCTCCATATCCGGGTTTTGTTGAAAAATATTGTATTTCCTTACAATTAGCTCAACACAGCGATTGGACTTGTTGGGAAGACGCACGCGGAGTAATTCTTATCAAGTTAGTTCGAGGTATCTACACAGTTGGAAGAGTAAATGCGAAATAGCAACTGCTCGGTGGAACGGGAATAAAGATATCGTTGGAGGATAGTCCTCGTTATCTGGAACATTGGAAGAGGATTATTTTCTCGTGCTGGGCATAGAAAGATGCCGCAGTTTTGCTTCAATGGTTTGCTGAAGAAAGTTCCAAAAAGAATAAAAAATGAAGAAAAAAAAAAAAGCGTGCATGAATAGAGAAAAAGATAAAAATTCTCTCAAGCGTTAGAATATCTTTACGATGATAGGCAAAAAATTGTACCGGTGAACGTTCGCATTCTCGTTTGCGGGTGCGCCCTCTATGACAGTGGAATAGAAAGCGATGATTCCGTACACCACACGCTATGGGCTGTATCCTAACGTTGCTCTTTTGCCCCATCAACCAATTAGCCGGAGGTCCTTGTCGACGATATACCTCCGCAGAATTTTATCTGTGTGAGTAAATCAATGAATTCTGTTTAATCGTATCTATAAGGCTCATCATATCCCTGATCTTTCTCTGTCAATGTCATCAGACACGCTGAGTCGGGTCAATCATTAAGTAGCAACGTGCTCGCTGAGGATAGTCTTTGTCGATGATATTCCATTAATGCCGTGATTAAAGCTCGACATCAAGGATGTCCTCCTACCGATCGAGAAAGGGACCAAGATAAAATGAAGGTTAAATAAAAAATGAAGAAAAAGAAATTCGTGATGATGCCAGGATCGTGGTGTTCTGTATAGCATGGAGCCTCATATCTTTATAAATCTGTGCTTCCCGACTCTTTCTCTTTTCTTCGCATCTTATTTCTTTCTCTCAGCTCTGCTCTCAGAGCTCTTGGCATCTTTCTCACAATCTCATTCTCCCCGAGACACGACCCGTTAACTCCATCTGTATCCCGAAGCTTTGCTCAAAAAACAAATAGAGTAGCAAGTGAAAGAAAAGAAGAACGAAGATAAAGAGTTGGATGCTGTCTCTCGATAACCCATTGTAGATTAGTTACATCTGGATGAGTTCGTGCCACGCAGATTATAGATACGAATCTTCATGGCTAGTGGCTGAGCCCAGCGAAACAGCCAGAGCAGACTTTTCTGATGCATCAAACCGAAACAAACCTCTAATACGTATTAAGAAACATCTCCAAACGTGCAGGTGCTTCGAGACCTTCATTGACAGTTATATATATTTCAACTTCTCTGCAGATTTTAATGAATAAAGATGCTTCAAATTTCATGAGAACGAGCCAACTGCGAACTCGTGATATTTCCAATGAATCTTCCATTTTAATCGTCTAATTGATAAAAATCGAATAGAAGATCGACTGATAACCAATCAGACAGATAAATAAAGATTGTGAGACCAAGAAACACGTTCAGTAAGTTTTCTAGACCATTAACATCCTCTCGTGTTTATTTTTTCTTTTTCATTTGGTCGAGGCAGTGAAAATCTCTATGCCTCTCTGTATGCTCAACTGTTGGACAGTTTTCCCGACTGTTCGCCATCGAAATAACCGATTCTGTCACACCACTCGTGCCTTTTTCTTCCTCGAGAGTCAATAGACAATTACAATCGTTTATTCATGACGATACACGCAGCAGCCAATTTCCTGCAATTCTTACCCAGAGGCAAAAGATTCTCCACCTAGCTCTGCTTGTACCATTGCCCCTGTAGCGAATCATTACGATCCTCCAGTTCTGATTCAACCCCGGGGAAGCTTTATTATTCAAACATTTATAATATCCCTGAGCTCGCAGGCTAGAAAACATTCCATTACTATTGCTCAACATGTATGTCCGTATTGTGAATTACTTATTGGTTACGCTTCACAGAGAAAACAGAGCGATCGCTAGGAGCAACGATAATCGCGATTTAATATTTCAATTGTTGCAAATTGAATCCATGAATTTAATAACATTGTTATTTATTCACTATCATGATTATTAATTATTCTAAAAATAAAGCCCAACTGCATTTAATTTTTGTTCATTTCTTATCAGCTCGAATAATTAAAATTTACTTTTCAATTTTTTAATTTTTCATTTTAATTGAAAATTTAGATTTTCATTTGAAATTTTATTTTTTTTCAATTTAAATTTTCTGTTTTTACTTTAAAACTTTGATTTTCACTCACAAATTAAAATTTTTAATCCAAAATTTGAGTTTTCAATTTTAATTTTAATTTTGGAGATTATCAATTGGAAATTATTCACGTTGAATCTTTCGCATTGGGAGATGAATTGCGACGAAGATTGAGAATGAGTAAATCATGTTAGAAGAGACATTGGTGAATAGATTCTCGCTGGTTAGCTCGTTGTTGTTTTTCAATTTTTTCTTCATCTCATTTCCCTCGTTCCCGAGACCTAAATAAGTAAATAAGTGTACACATACATATGCGGTATATGACGTCCAAGAGGGCCGCTCCTCTTCTTCGCTCGTGGAGCATAAAACGAGTGAGACTGTCTCGATAGGTTCAGGAAAGCACCAGGATACACTGCTAACTCTTTTCGCGGACGTATACATAAAGCTCTCTGCGCTCTGCTCGTCCTCGGCTCTGTAATTGATTGTACGAGCTGTATAATGGTCCGGGCAAGACGATGAGATTCTCCGGTCGAGGCGATGTTGGAACTCTCCGTCGCGTAACTCCATTTATTTATTGCTATCTAAGTGCAGCATCCAAGAGCATCTCAATGTCCCGTTAATCAAAACAAAAACAAACAAAAAATAACAAATACAACAACAACCACCCACATTGAAAAGCAATTTGAAAAAAAAATAAAAAATCAGTGGGCAATGGTAATAGGAAAAAGGCAGTTTAAAAGAGAATTAAGGTCGTTTTTTCCACGTTTTTTTGTCGCTTCGCCCTGATAAATAACGCGCTGACGGAGCAGGTCAAAAAAGTCTGATTACTTGATCAACTAATTGGATTTTCTTTACGATCGTCGAAACATTTTTATTGCAAATGAAATGACAAAATTCCTGCTGATCAATTTTTCGTTCCATTTACAGGTATTTCTAGTTTTTCCTTTTTGTTTTTCTTTATCATCCGACTGCCCACGAATCAAGTAACCGATAGAATTTCATTGAGATTAAATTTAGCACGCAAATCCGCGAATAACTCGAGTATTTATCGATTAATGCGGTAACGAATTCTTCATGTGTATCTGTTATTCTTAAACTAAATACCTGTTCGGAATCAAGCCATGTTCGAAAACTCGATGAATAAGTGAAGCATAAAAATAATGAGAAACGCATGATTAACTTTTCGTGCTATCTCGTCTACGTGATTTCGCAGATTTGCAATATGAATTATCCGCCTACTTATACTTACGTGTTCTTGCTCCCTGTTTCCGACCTGTTCGCCCTCCATTGGGTCCTGAATTAAAGGACGAATTCTCGTTTCATCGAAGTAACAATAAAAAAAGATAAAAAAAATACACCAAATGCCCGAAAATCGAGTATTTCACGAGGTAACTTTTTTTTCATCTTTGAAACAGAAAAAAAAACAGTTTCTCCCTCTCCCTGCAAGTAAAAAACATTTAATTTGCGATAAAAACAGGTAAGAGTACATTTTTGTAGGAAAAAAAGTCTCGCATAATTGTAAGGCGCGTGAAGTGTGAACGTCTCGCGTCAACATTCCTTAACTAATAAAGTCGAATATTCGATTTCAAAATGTGACATTTCAATCTCCATTTAATAGCGAAGCCCGCGAGTTGATAAGATCCTTGATATCAGTGATTGAATAGTCGAGACAGACGCAGATTCCTAACTAGAAAAAAGAGGCAGGCCGCTGCAAAGAGGGGGCGGAGAGAGGGATAAAAAATTATTAGAATATTGAATGACCCATAAATGTACACGCCTTGTGAACGTTTGCTTCATTGGTTGATCGAAGGACACACCACCGACCAAGCAATGCACGCCGTATCAGCCGCCCAAAGGATAAAGCTTGTCAGGTCTGTATTATTAACAATTCCATGGCTGTTAAGTACATTGATAAAATGTTACATGCTGCTACAACATTACGTGTAACGTGAGCTTTGGTGTCGGTGTGGAAAAATCTGTATTTACATTATCGTTCAAAAGTTTGCAACTAACATAGTGTTTTTCAAGCCTCCACAAAATTATTAGCCAGCTCAACGAACGTTAAACAAGAAGCCCAACAATTAATTTATTCATTCATTCATTTTTCAAGTAAAAAAAAGCTCGCGAGCACGTAAATTTCATAAAAGAAGTACAAAAATGTAATAATCAATCGAATACTGAATAAACAAATAAATAATTAAATAAATAAAAGAACGAATAAACAAATGACTAAACAAATAAGTAGACAAGTAAATAAACAAATAATGAAAAATTAACTGATTAAACAAATAAATGAACAAACAATTGAATAAATAAATAATAATAATTAATAAGTCATTTTGAAAAAGTCGACAGGAGAATCGTTATCCGCAATTATTGAAGATGCAAGAATAAATCCAAATGACTTCCGTGTCCTTATGTATTTGTCGAAACTTTTGAGGGCTAGTGTATAAAGAAGTTCATGAACAGCCGCAAACAGTGGTACGATCGGGTAAGAAAATCGGGCATTTTCAATCGCCATGAATCTGTACGCTCCGCTATCACAGCAAAAGATCAATGAAAGAAATATATTTGCCTTCTATGATACGCTGCGATTCAGATATATATGATAAATGCATCAATATATTTCTATACATATATATATATATAGGAATAAGTAGGGTATGATGTGAATTTATTCCAAAGTATTACTGTCCGTTTTGTTCACCTGGCTGATGGAGTGCAAATACGATTTTAAATTGCTCCACCTTATACGGGGTTCAATGCGTTCTTGCACATATAAGAAAATCAACGATCAATAAACGTGCCCATTTCATGAACAACGTAAAAATTAAATCCACACAAATATGATTATTGCATCAGAGCTTGATTATAATCGCTGCTCAAAATAACAGGTTACATTCCAGTAAATTCCTTGCATAATTAATTTCAATGTGAAACTTCAACACTTTTTATGGCTTTATTATTGCCGAACTATGAATTTGAATCTTCTCGCAAGGAAATATATGAATTGGACGAGCGAATGAGAAAGCGGTCGAGATTTTTTATTTCTCACTGCTTCCTTGTGCAATTATTAAGGACGTCGGTGCGTTTTTCTATGCGATTCATCGATTTATGGTTTGATTGATAAAGAGTATAATTAATTCATTGGCGAGTATGATTTATTGGGTAATTAATTAATACGCGATTTGTGTAATTGTTGGCCGCAGTATCGGTTCATCAAAATTCTTATTTATCGTCAAGTTACCAACCATTTCTTCATTTTCTCTTATGGAAAATATCAATTCCCATGGTGCTTTATGGTTAGCCATAAAAAATGCTAATACATTAGGCACAGAATATTTTTTCCTCAATTATTTTTGCACCTCGAGTCCCGGATTTGCCTCAGATTTTGTTTCTGGCCACACATTTGCATTTTTTCTAATGATCAATGAATAAGGATCGATGGTGTTCAACGGTGTGACGACGATAACCCCGCGGGTTTCGGGTGATAACCTTTAATCATGTGTATATAAGTATCCACGCCATGGAGAAACTAGCGATGCGGAAACATCAAGCAATCCACACATCGCTACTTATGTGTCTACAAAGAAACACCAACGAATATATACGTTGAAAAGCAAGTGGCAAATTATTGTAACGAGAGTGCACGCCCTCGCATTTCCACCCAACCCAATAACGATCCATCACTTTTTTTCACTTATTTTATTCAAACTTCAACCATTATCCAGTCACACAACTATTTTCAAATTACGAGAAAACATTATCCATAACGATAACTAATCGAATCTACTCGAGTGTCTAAAAAATTTACTCGACCTCTTCAAACAGTCTCAAAGGATTTGAGGTCGCATACATCCACTCGATGCACCTCAAATTTTCGAAAGTTAAATTCTCCGAGACAGTCCAGCCCGACAGGCAAAACCGAGACGACGATTTTCAAATTTTTTATTCCAATTAACAAAAAGTCGTCTAATCGTCAGAAAAAAAAAACGAATAAATTGAAAAACACTGAGAACGAATCGTTACAGCCCCCGAAAACGTCAAGAATGAACTCTAGGCTCAGGTCTAGTTCAATTTTCGAGGATTTATTTAAAATTTTGTGGATCTTTGTGATTCTCAAAATTTTAACAAACTTTTATTTTTTTACTACTTCAGGAGGAAATCCCAGAATGATATTTCTCAGTGTTGTTGACATATTCACACAATCTTGCTTTATCAATTAATTTATATCGTCACTGAAAAATCGATACCTCAAACCTTTCGACAATGCAGTTGGCATTTCGTTAGCGACACGGAGTTTATCTATGAAGTTCATTAATCCTGACAGCCTTTCGTCCCCGATAAACATTTGTTCTGCGGCATTACACAGCTTTGTCGCGGTCATTTGTCACGAGTCACGATGTAGGAGACACCCCCTGGAGAACATGAGTCAGGTTTGAACTCCAAACAAGTATAGTACCGATCAGATTATCGAGGGTCTTGAGAAAAGCGATTTCTCAACACCTGGGAATTTATTAAAATTACCTGCTGCGAAGTACAATCGGAATTTGGAGTCTGAAGAAAATGACATTCACATTTTGTGTTGGAGAAAAAATAATTCACATACCCGACGCGTCGATGACGATCCGAGGACTGCGAGAAATATCCATCGTGTGCCAAAATTGTCTGGAATTTTGCATAGTCCAGTCTCGCGAATCCAAGAATGTGGAAAACCTCGCGAGCTTACCAAGACTCACTCCATAAAGATTATACATTGAGTCTCGTCTGCGAGGAAACTCACGTAAACGACCATAAACTCGCTCAAGAATTTTATTCCAATCTCCAGGGAAAAATGAACGCTTCGCAGGCACTCATTCGCACTCGTCGAACACATTTACATATATCTGTTTATCCGTCGAAGAGATTTGAGAAATTCGTCGCGATTTAACTTTTTGCACGCGCGTCAAGAAATAATGTGTCGATTTTTCCCTCGCTCTCTCTCTCTCTCTCTCTCGCAACGTTCTTATTTCCGATATTACGATACCGAATCCAGGCTAACGGGTCAAACGTTAACGTTTAGATTTATCCATAAAATATATGGCAAGGTTGGTTTAGCTCGGTCTCTCGTTATCCACATACCGAATAATATATTTACGCGCACTTTGCTCCACCATTTTTCAATGTTTCTCTATACCATGCACTTTATTGCCATTCGACTTAAAAGCAAATTATAATGTTTTTCGAAACGTATTTTTCCGGCTATGAATAATCGTAACTCCTCGATGCTCGTGGAACCTTTAAAAAAATCATTTGCCTCGAGCTCAATGTTATTTGAAATATTCAGCAGATAGAAATGTTCATGGTTGTTCATCGATTACGGAAATTCAGGAGCTCTGAGGCTCGCTCCAAGCAAAATGAAGAAATTTTCATCCATCTGAATATTTCTCTCCAATTCCCAATTGAATATTAATTCCCGATTATTACATTCAAAATTAAAATGCTTCCTTATTTAAATGTGAAATGATAAGACACCGATGGATCCCGTATCTTTCGAAATTCCGAAAAGTATTTGTCAATTTTTATGTGACGAAGAATTTCCATTGCATTTTCTTTATGATATTTTGCCAATCGGAGTCGAAGCATCGAGCACTCCTTTCGCGATCGACGTGTCGTAACTCCGCTCGGTAATTCATGTAAACATTCATTGAAATCCGTTTAGTGGTTTTCAAGTAATAAACATTTGGACGTACAGGCAGCCAACGATCTTTCGAGCAAACGATGGAGATTTATCATAAAAGACATACAGGTATATCGTTGAGTAGAGGAATCTTCGTGGAAGCGTGACAAAATAATTCGAAGCATGAGTTTTGAACGACGTGAAGCGAAACTTGGTTATTCGCGTGCATGTCTCGTATTTTAACTTACGAGAGTCGAGGCTAGTTACAGATCGACGAGAAAGATTTCTCAAGACTTTTCACTGGACGCACGGGGCTGGCAATAACGTTGCGCGCGGATCGCGCGCCAGAGGATTCTCTTCCCCGCGTGACTAATAGCTTCGTTTCTCTTAATACATCATCGCGTATACATCTCACTTGTGTTTCTTCGACCCTCGAACGAGTTGTCACAATCAAAGTACACGTGTGCTTATCGCGAATGAATTTCACCTTCACAAAAGCAAATGAATAGAGTCGAAAAAGTCTGATGGAACAAATTAGTCCTGCATGAATAATTTTTTCATTCACTGTGAGCGAAATCAATCGACGCAGTGTGAAGAAATTTTCAGCTGCTTTTAGTCACGATTCGATCTGCATTCACTCCTCATTGTCCATGGATCGCGGATATTCGTAAAGATCAAACTGTCGATGAGATTTTTTCTTGTGATGATTAATCGATATCTTTAGAGTGAATGTTTTTTTTTTCTCTCCATTGATTGTCATTCCTTTTAGGGTGAGATGCATTCAATTTTTCTCCTTAATTGACTGATCATTTGCTCAAGCAAATTCCCCTTAGCGACGACAGACTTCAATTTACACCATCCCTCTGCGGCGGTAGATTATGGGAATGGTGCGAAAAAAATGAAAAAATTTGCGAAGAAATGAGAAAAAAAAAAAAAAAATTAAAGAAAAATCAAAAAAAAATTGATATTCTCTTGAGGCGACTCATTATCCGTTTACAGGGTTCATGGGTCAATCTCGGAATGGAATGTCATCGAGATTCTAAATGAATAATTAAGGACTAATTGGAAATGAATGAATCTACAAAGTCATTGACATGTGTGTGAGTATGTGTGTGTGTGTCATTACACAAATTAAGTGTCCCAGATGCAACAATTAAATTATAATTTCTACGACGATAGAGTCTCGAGGGGCTCATGCTCATTCAGTCTAAATGGTTGGGCGAGAAGGGTAAGAAAAAAACGTCTTTTGTGTTTGATGAGGAATTTTCGTTCCGGCTCTGCGTACGAGTAGGTATGCAAATGGCATATCACGTTTTGTGCACACAGAGTCTCGAAGCAACAATAATAACCACGAAATAACGTTTTACGTTTTAAACCGTGTCGAATAATGCCAAGACTGTTGAACGATCCATTTTCCATCTAATTGGGTCACCCGTCACTTTGCCTTTTGTATATACACGCGCTTAATAATTGCGAAGCAAAACGTCTCATGGCACGCGGTGGTGTTTCAAACACACACACACACACACACACACACACGGATGTTGATATACAAATATATACTCGCACGTGGAAGCCGCGAACTTGGAGCAAGGAGAAAAAGTGACGGGAAGCAACAACGAGAAATTCCACGTGAAATAATGAACGACACCTTTCCTACCGAGGAGAATCTTTCGTATCTTATGGCTGCAAGAAGAGCTCTTTTCTCTCCTTTAGGCGAGACACGTGCGAGAACGCGTGCAACTCTTTTTTCACCTCTTCCGACAGTTCATCATCGTGCTGACTTCGAGGGTGTCCACGAACAACACCGTCGGTGTGGAAATTCGAAAATAAATTGATGCCATGTTGCAATTGAGCTGTGCAAACCGACGAGGTCTCCAATTTTTCGATTTTGTTTTATTCGTTCATTAAAATATCAAAAAACTGCTGATAAAGATCGAAGATTCCTGGCAAAGTTGAAGAAGAAAATATTTCCCGATTTTCCTACCGATTATTGTGTGTATGCTTTTTTTTATTCATTCAGTTATTTCAATTGTGCTCCAATTTCTCAAATTCTTGGAATAATCACTCCAGGCTTTCTCGATCACAAAATAATTGGAATATTTTGCTCACAGTGTAATTACAAGACTTAAAAAACGAAGCATTCTTGATAATGTTGAGTAAAAAGTATCTTACTTAGTGTTTGAAGATCACTGCGTAAATTGCTGTACCGTCACTGAGTACTCACGTATGTCCTGGGCTCTGGTGTTAGTGTAGCACGCTTCGTCCTAATGGGATCCTTTTATTATACTTAACGTTGCATGCACGAATAGGTGCCCGCGAGAGCGCGTTACACACGAGGATAATTACTTACGGATCGCGAAAGCGCACCCGCAACGATCCTTGTGAAATGTTGAGTCGTCGAGATTCAAAAAAAAATTGAAAAAATACATGGCAGCATAAAGAGCTCGTCTCGTCATTTTTGTGAAATGATTTTTTATTGGTCGATTGAGTTGAAATGAATGAAAGGATCAGGGATAAACTTGAACTTATCTATTCGACAACATTCAGTGTTCCTTTTTTTTCCATCGCACAGTCGAAGTGCATAAGGGGATTCGGAATTAGTTTTCAGATAATACAGCCCACTCGCACTGATCTGGTTCGAACGTCCACTTATAGAGGCAACTTTACCTGTGCATTGGCCTTTCCGGGGTTTCTCTCCGTGTCTGCATCGCAGGGCTTTGAAACCGATTAAGGAATTTAGCGATTCCGCAAAAAACCGAAAAGATTGACCGTGAAAACACGCTCCAAATGTGAGCAAATCCATGGCACCACAGCCTGGTTGATTCGACCCACCATTGGGGTAGAAATCTGCATGGCCAAGGAGCTCGAGCATTCCCAGTTGCTCCACGTTCGTGTGAATAATCTGCACATTCCTTGCACTTCTTTTCGATATTCGTATCTTGGCGTTTCCGTCTTTGAAATCTGGACCGGCTGGATCCAATCCTGGAGGGAAATTGAGCAAGATAAATCGATTAATTCGAATGTCAATCACTCAAAGTTACAAAAACGTCCTTTTTCTATTCTCAATTAAATCGATTGACGATCGATCGAAGTTTATTGTTATTTACTGCGCCACTTTAGGTTACCGAAAATTTGGTTGATCCTGCCGGTTGTTACGTGTCGCCCAACGACTCCCATTATTGGGCACGATTATCTGTTATTTGCAGCTGCTGAATTGCCGCATCTATTGAATCAGCTCGCGTTATCTTCTGTCATTAAATTGACAGCAATCTATATGCGATACGTACGTCACCCGAGCAGTGAGAATGAACTGCCTCAAGTGCTTCAGTTTACTCACTACGGATGATTATGTTGGTCGTTTTTACTGTGAACGTCATACACCTTCATCCGAATAAATTAATTTACATTCATTTTATAAGCTTGCTCGGTGGTCTCAGCGATTTCCCGAGTTACACAATCTCTGGTAAGACCAAAACCCTTTTTAGGTGATGGTTTAGTCGTGGTTGGCTCGCACAGCAATTGCCGAGCATGAGGCGGAGCTTTTTAGTTATCATTGGCAGGAAAACCATCGGGTGGGTTCAAGGAACGCGGAAATTCCACAGACATCAACAGAGCTTGACAAATGTTTTTTTTTTTGCTCTAAGATTTATTGAACATAAAGGAAATAAAAGAACACACATTCACACCTACACACAGACTTTTTGAATATTCCTGAACCTGATCATGAATATTCGAGAAGAAAATTCTGACACGTGATTGCTGATGAATTGAGGAAATAGTAAAAAATCGTGCTATTTAGATTCAATGTATGATTTGGATATTTTTGTTTTTCAGATGCCTCCGTCGCAATTCGAGGGCGTAAGGGTGAGTAACCGCTGTTTGAAGATAGAATGATCCAGCCATGTTGATCTGATTGGAACGTCCCCCCATCAGAACAACTTTACCGCTGCATTGACCTTTGATAGCATTTTTTGCAGGTCTGCATCTGACGGCCTTGAAGCCTACCGGGGAATTCAGTGACTCCGCAAAGAGCCAAAAAGCTTGAGCATGGGAACAGCCTCCATTAGTGAAAAAGTCCAGGGCCAAACAGCCTGGTTGAGATGATCCACCGTTAGGATAAAAATCTGCGTGTCCGAGAGGTTGCAAGAGGCCTTGACTTTGCCCATTCGTGTGAATCACTTGGACATGTCTCGCACTTTCTGGTGATAAACAATACTGACTTTCCGCGCTGAGAGAACTTGAACGAGCTGGATCCAATCCTGATGGGAAATTACGAGCAAAAAAACTTTAATGTGTGATAAACAATCGTGACCTTTCGCAGATATTTGTCGACTCGTTTTTTCTTCGTCCGAGTCAAAAATCAATTTTAAATCATTTTTAAATTACCAAAAATTTGGTTGACTTTGCCACCGGTTACTTTTCTCCCCGCAATCCCCATCACATGAGCCCCCACCGAATGACCAACCAGCGTAGTGTTGTCCAGTTGCAGGAGATACTGGCTCTTTAAAAAATTGATCATTCGAGCCACTTGAGTTCCAAGCGTCTCTACCCGCTGCGACGACCAGTTGTAAAGCGAATTACCGAAGGCGCTCCAATCCACCGCGATCACGTTCACTTCCGTATGCGTACCGTTCAAGTACGCTGTCAAATAAATGCAAAAAGTTATATCTTTACCCGAAAATGTCAAGTTTCGCTGGCCATCCATACCCATTAAGCAGAGTTGACAAAAATTTATTCAACGACGAATATTAATCAAGCGTAATTAACGCGTGAATATAGCTGCAGCGTGTCTAGACCAATCGAATGATTTATAGCTACTATGATAATTAAATGATGTAAGTTATCATGGTAAATGAAGAAAATTTAATGAATTGCAATCAAGATAACGAACGTCTACCAAAAAGCCTGTCCACATGAATTTGCAAGACCGCACCAGAAGTCTCTTTTGATTGTCAGTAATGAA
The DNA here is from genome assembly GCA_030522525.1 of Campopleginae sp. 14b. Taxonomy (NCBI): domain Eukaryota; kingdom Metazoa; phylum Arthropoda; class Insecta; order Hymenoptera; family Ichneumonidae; species Campopleginae sp. 14b. Next base: position 20,707 of record JAPYYS010000878.1, read on the forward strand.
AACACCTGCAGAGCTTATGAATACCTGACTAGCCCTGATTGATCACTAATAGTGTGTCTTGATGCTCATCAGTATCGCGCGCATATAGTGGTGGGCAATTCCGATATTTACACTGAACCATTAATGAGGAGGATCGTGAATGTTTTCAATGAAAAGTTCCTTTTTTAAAGCAACCACACGATTTCGTAATATAATTGTGACTAAAACGTCGAGTCATATTCATCCAAATATTTGAACGTTCCATTCAGAACTTTGATGATAAAATGTAATGTGCGTATGCCACGGGACTTGGTTATGAAATAACAATCATACATCGATAATTTCAGATTCGGAGAGAAATTCTGGACGTCGTGAAAATAGAAATTTGAAGAAACTTACCGTCCCGAATGAGCGTGATACTGCCGATGGTTGCGGAGTTGAGCCATCCATGAGTTACGAAAACTGTTGGATTGTTTTTTTGAAAGTTGCTGCGACGCAAGGATTCCAAAGAACCGATAACGAGCACTTGAGCTTGAACGGGATTTCTTGATGTGTAGAGATTGAACTGGATGTAAGAATCGGCAAGTTTGGTGATCGCGTTGCCGGACAGCGCTAATGATTCGTACACTTCACCCTGATTGCTCGGTGTGAGGACCAGGGCTTCCGGGTTCCTCACTTGCTGACGGAACCATCGCAATGTTCGAGAATTCTGAACCGCCGGTCGGGGCACGGGTCGGGTAAATTCATTGCTGGATATAAGCGAGTCCAGTATTGCCTTGGTATCGATTGTCGGGGGCCCATGTTTTTTCAGGACTCCCTCAGATTTTATCTCCACCGATTTTTCAGATTCTGGCTGTCTCCTCACTCCGAAACGTTCATTCCTTGTCCGTTGATCACTCTTTACAAAAAATACTGTGAAACAATCGTTTCCATGAAATTAATTAAAAAATCTTCGGCAATTCGGCAATCTAGTGCAATGGACATTATCAATGATCGAGTACGTACCGAAATAAACGCTGAGAATGAAACAACCGATTGATACGCGAATGAGATTCATTTTTACTGACGTTTTGACGATCTCTTCACTTGTATATAAAGGAACTAACTGAGCTGGTAGATTCCCCCGTTGACAAGAAATATCGAAGCTAATTCAAATATGATATGAATAAAACGTTTCATATAAATCAACGTCGTATAAATTTATATGTTTTCGTTGAAATTTATTTGGAATTGTCTATTTCTATGGGTTTCGATGGAAAACCGAGTCTCTGACAGTTTTAATATGTACGCATGAGGTATAGTGTATGCGTACATGGATTATTTGCCAAGAATAATATATTGTTATACGGATATTATGATGCGTGAATAATCACATGCCAATAGTTCGAGGTGATATCTAACCTAAATCGTATGTTTCCACTCTCTTGACATTGTCGACATAATTATAGGCTTTCCTCCCCAAAGTAATCTGGAAAAAGCTGCTCAATACATTTTTTTCCTCATTATAATAGAAAATTCATTGAAACGGTCGTTTTCGAATGACCCTCGAATCGGTGAATGTTCACAATGATCACGTGGATCAATAATTTCGAGCCTCTCGGTTAGATGAAAAAAATGTATTTTCGCTGCGGAATTCGACCGACGATTGTCCGCATCACATTATTGCTTTCCAGCTGTTGGGTTCAACAAACTTTTCGAGCGAATAGTTCGACTGATAGGTACTCCGTTTGGGGAGCATGACGTTTGTATTTTCATTGTCATAACGTATGATGACGCGCAGCACGCTCGAGCGTCTCTATATATAACAAAAAACTTGATGAATTTTTTTCCACGATCATCTGTCATGTTCTGTGACGGAGGCGATAAATCGAGGCAATACTTTTTCATGTCGTGGTAATATACAACAAATTTTGACGCTCTGTCAACTTTTTGACGTTTGATATTAAATCATCATGTGACATGAGAATCTGTGCAATTTTCAAGCTTCTGCGTTTAATTTTATTTCCTGAGCAGCCCGTGGTCAGCGGACAATCCTCTGCCGGTCACAGTTGACGATAAATAAAATTGTATCGATACTCGATTTAATTGGAGAGCTAGTTGGTTAGAAACGCGGCCGTGTATTTTTTGGAAAGGATGGCGAGCAGGAAGAGGACGAGCACGAAGCTCTCCATTATGACGCGTAAATAGAATAAGAAACAATGAATGCCCTAGAAAAAGTGACAACGGTAAAATGTTGGTGTATTACTAAAAAGAATGATTAAAATGTTGTATGAAAACGAAATTCCTGAGAGAAGAGAGGAGGGAGTATGGTTGAATGTGGAATTACGAAAGATGTCTATAGTGAAGAAACCGCGACGAATAAAATAAAAATGTTAACGGGTCCGAGTTGCCCAAGGGTCAAGAGAATTCCTTATCCCAAAGAAACTGATGCGCGCGTTCCGCATTGCTCGTATCGGGCTCTCCACTTCTTACCTCCGCCCCCTTGTAATATACATACAGGCACACGCATTATATAAAACACGTATATGGTGTATAAGCAGAGAAGATACATAAGGGGTAAGAAGGATGAAATAAAGAACGGATAAAATGAGAGGGAGGAGGAAAAGGAGGAGAAGAAGGAGGAGGACGAGGCAGGCGAAGGATTCACGGGACAACAATTAATAACAATTAAGAATTAATAACGGAGCTCTCGGATGCTGTGTCCGAGCTTTTGTTGCTTTTGGCTCTCGTTCATTTAATACCAGGCAATGAGTCACGTACACTTTATACTTATGGACCCACGTAAATGCGTGTGGATACTTTATGACTTACCAGAAGATCCGAAGCACGCTACGACCATCTTCCGAGAGACTCGACAAATTTTTATTATTATTTTTTTTCTGACGATGCCAACGGACATCGTCCGCGATTCGGCGATGACGACGACGACGACGACTACGACGACGACGACGACGACGACGATGCCGAAAAGGCATTAAAAATACGTCTAGAGGATAGCTGATGACTTGAATAGCTATTAACGAGCGTAAACTCCCGATGCACAATGACAAAAGCCTCTTTCCTCTTTTTCTCTTTTTTTTAAACAAACGAAACGGGCATCACTTTTTTTTTTAACTCTACACGGTACGATCCTTCAGTTTTCGTTTCCTTATGACGTTTTTTTTCAAAAGTCTCCATTAGCAGCATCACGATACCGAGAAAAATAGCGAGAACACTGCCAGGGTCAAAGAATTACTTGAAATAAACCGGAAATTACTTCGGATTTTCCAGGTTTTTCAAAATTCATTTTAATAAGAAATAAAAAATTGAATTTCCGGAGAATTCGATCGGGCGAGGCTCCGATTAATGGAAATCATTCGTATGAAAGAAAATTAGGTCATTTGTCAACATTAGCTTGTTTTTCAAACTCGAAAAACAGCAGATATGCGCTGAGCGAAAAACTCGTTTGAGTTTTTTTTTAAATTACGTGAGGTTGCAAGTATTCCAGTTATTTTCCTTTCTCGCTGATTGGGCCCAGTGCGATATGCGTGTTTTGCTGAAACAGAAAACTCTCAAATGTATAGCAGAGTGAAAAAGTTTACACGAATTGCTTCGTTCTCCACAGGCCATTCATTCGCGCGTTTCTTTGTTCCTTTTTTTTCAGCTCATTTTCTGAAAAATAATTGTTTTTGACGTCGCTCGTCGCCTGACCTGGACTATCCATTCGAGGAATCTGGGCTGGTTACTTTTTAACGAGATTGCGGATGCAGCTCTCACCATCTCGTCAAGTGTCCCCTGCTAAATGCGCGTACATGTATGAAAATATATACGCGTTTATAAAAACCGCAAGAAAAAGTCAAATATTAGTGTAAAAATGAACAAATGGAATGAGATTTTTCGGAATGATTTTTCGAGCGAATAATCGAGCCAATCGAATAAATAGCCAAGCCACATCGGTCAGTCCGCAATTGTTAACGAAGAAAAGACCAAGAAACTCATATAAATTTTTTCAATTTACTGTAAATAGCGAGTCAAACGAACGGTCCAGATTGGCACAAACTCTTCCACGTTCAAATACGAGAATATATAAGCCATAAAATAGAATATACGACGTCGACAAGTAAATATTTTATGCTGTGAACTGACGTCGTACCTGAGTGCCTCTCTCTCTCTCTCTCTCTCTCTCTCTCTCTCTCTCTCTATCTCTCTCTCTCGCTGATTATCTCGTTAGAGATTATAATGAAGCATTTGCCGTGTGTGGCCACAGGAGAGTTAGGAAAGCCCCTGAGGGAAGACTCACAGGATCGTCATCATAGGCAGTGATGAATTTCCAGGATTGCAGCGAGTGATCTTTCGCAAATATGAGGAGACTTGTGCAGCGAAAACTCTGTATTTAACGTCGAGGATATACGACGCCAAAGGTTTTACCAATCCACGGAAGCAGCGAGGTATACCGAGGAATATAAATATAAGAATTTGCAAATCGTAAAAAAAGATAAAAAAATATACAACGATGCATATCCAATAATTCGCGGTAAGCTCGCAACATAAAATTCACAGATTATTCACACAGACACAAACATTAATACAGAATTCTCATGTGTATCCTAAGATATTATGTATCTGGCGATCGACAAGGACGAATCTTATGAATTCATGATAATAAGTTTATCCGAGCTTGCGCGTGAGTTATAATTGTGCACATCGATTACCGTAACTGTACACGTAATACAGTCTCGTCTCTCTTCTTCTCTCTCCAGTCTTAATTTTTCTCTCTCGCGGTCTCTCTCTCTCATTCTAGCTTCTCGACACAATATATTCACGCGTGGAATATAACTGTTCAACGAATAATTCGCGATTTTTTGCCAAGATGCCGAAGCAGCATCTTTGTGGCATTCGTTAAGTCCATAGCGCATGGATTGTATCGCGGAACCGTTTATATCGTCGATACGTAATCTATTACACGGATGCAAAGGCAGTTTGAAAAAAATGTATACGTCAGGTGTGTATATGTTATGAAGGTAGAATTGGAATTACGCGATCTGGCGGAGGATTTAGTCGGCTCGTTTCCAGAGTCACCTTTAAAATGAATTTTAAGTCGATTACATTAAACGTGCGCACGCGAGATTATAATCTGGTATTGTACGCACGATTAAATTGATTTATTATTGCCGTTAGGATTTAATGTATAGCGTTGTCGCGGCTCGTCGTTATTGCAACGTTCGCAAGAGTTGTCACGGTTTTTACTTTCTTTTTTCAAAAATTTTCATGCTTTTTATATTTTGCCCGATGTTTGCGCGCGGTCCGGACGCACTTTTTGTCTCGATCTGTCGCGCGACGGTTCGTGGGCGAGGAAAAATCGCGAGAATTCGCGATATGATCAAACGGATACGATCACACACTATGAGCGCGCGCACTCGACACTCGCGGCTCCATACCGTGTCGGTGAGAAATAATCGTGTTATTTAAAAATTAATGTTGGAATGAAAAAAAAATATGAACATGTCTATAGGATTATTTAGCATGTTTGTGTTTTTCTTGTACCCTCGCAGGAGCTCCCTTTTTAGTTGAATTAAAAATGAAACGTCGTAGCGACGCTGATTATTTTATCGTTTCCAACTCCTTCTGACACTCAGAGGATGCTTCGTTCGATTGTGGGTGGTCGAGAATTCATGGCCGTTGTATTACGTTGTATACGAGAATATAGCGGTCCCTCAAGAAACAAGACACATTCGAAGGTGCCACAGACCATTATGCACTGACAAGCCACATTCGCTGTATGTTTTTCAATGTAGGGTTTTAATTATATCGATATATATGTATATTTGCTGGTAAAGGCGTCGCGGCGCATTGCGAAGATATGACACTGTACGTACAAGAGCGTATCAGCACTATCGCGATAGCCGTCACTTGGATTATTATAATTAATGGATAACGCGACTAAGGCGAGTGAGAGAGATCGAGAGAGGGCGAGGGACAGATTAACGAAGAAAGAAAGGGAGACGGAAAAGTGTGCGAGACGGTGAAAAATAATCGTGATATACAAGACGCGAACTCATTTACAATACGAGTACATTCACCTATTAAACTCGGCAGTTCCATATTTACGCAGAATTATATGAGATTGCGTGAAGAAAAAAAATGAAAAGGAAAAAACGATCTCGCAATATCTGGCACACGATCGTCCTTCGACTTTGTTGCACTCGTATATACCAGTCAATATTCAACGATAATATTCATACGTTTCGCCGATCACGATCAAACCTTTTTTTTTTATTTCTTCCTAACTCTGCATTTATTTATGAATAACATGAATTTTAGTACGGATTATAGCGATCGTTTCCTTTATCAACGATAGATCGATTTTTATCTTTTTTATTTGCTGTTTATTTATTGGCTCGCTTCGCTATTCGCTTTTTCGCTTTTAATCAATGGCTCGGGAGAAACAAATTGAAGGGAAAACAGTGCTAACGAGAATGCTCGATCGAGCAATAATAGTTGCAATCTCGAGCAACTAAAAATAGCCAATTGATTGGAATTATTTGGACAGTTATTCGATTAATTTTTAGGCTCATCGATTAAACATTTTTAGCCAATAAAAATAAAGAGATTTGCCAATTCTGCTGAGTTTTTTCTTCTTTGTTATATAGTGAGGCAGGCCCTTAATTGAAAATGGAATTCATTCGCTCACCTCACTACATTAATTTATTATTTTTTGTTTTGTTTTTTAAAATAATATTTCAAACGATTCGAGCAAGACTTATTCAGCATTCAAGTGTATACTTAACGTTACCGGAAATGACGCGATTGTTCGACCGCATTGAGAGGGGAACCCTCGAGGGTCTAACGCATCCACCCGGAAATCCTCTTTTCTCGTTCTTTTCGTGTTTGTCAGCTCGAGGAAACGATGCCTGACTTTTTTTGTTTTGGGATCATTTCTCGTTGCCGGAGCACGACCCGCGGGTTTACCATCACCTAATAACAGTAATAAACGACGATATTGAATTTACGTGACGATGATTGGGGCATTGCGGTTCGGATAATTCGACGATAGAATTCCGCTGCAGCTTGTGTTTGCGCGAGTCGCTAAGAATCGTTAATTTTTTTCTTCCAGACTTTTTCTCGTCGTTATTAACATTTTTCCAATCGATCCTAATGATGAACTTAATTTTATTCGCTTTTAAACAGTTTCGTGAAAGTTCCCTCGATAAATAATGCATCGAACATACGCCCGAGTGTCGATTAATTGAAAAGATCGTTTGGAAAATAAAAAATCGTCGGATTGACGTTGCTGAAATTTTCAAACTCGTTTTGTTTTTTGCGCCTCATCGTATGCACTTTTGAAATCCTCAATATCGCCGTGCCTGGCCAATCCTCAGAATTATCGTAATATCGAACGTCGAAAGAGTTTCCCTGTATATTACAACTGGATTATAAATAATTCCCATTTCCGCTAACCCATTACATTTTCCGTTCTCATTTAATGAATTTAAAAATTCCTCCATCCCAGCATCTGGCATAAGGATGGAGCCAGTAGGAGCTCCATTTGCGAGCTCGATTGACCCTGATCTTTATCCTTCTGTCCTGGCGAGGAGGTATTCATTCGCGTGACAAGCTGCGCGTGACAAATTTCTGCAATGTTCTGTCTCACGACACTTTCTGGTACAATCGCACAGCACCGTTCGATCTTGATTCTCTCCTTTTTTTTTTTTTCTTCAATAAATACACACATTTTTGTTGGTACAAATTAACTGATAAGCGTATAACGGCGTTTTCCCAGAATATGCGACGTTCAACGATCGTGACTGTATTCCCATGCTCCACCATTTAAGGATATGTATAAAAACTTTTTCTTTCGAACTTGGAGACTGTCCAAAATAAATCAATGAATTATTAATAAAAATAAGGACCATTTTTAGTTTTTTTTTTTCTATCAAAATAACGGCGATACAACGTGTGCATCGTTGCGTCGTTATTTTCTTTTTCTCATTACAGCAGCAGAGTCGAGTATATTTTTTCGTGAACGTGAAAACTATTTTGAGAAGAAAAATTCAACTGCATCGATGAAATTGGAGACAAATAACGAGTGCAGAACAATTTTACTTGCTCCATCAAAACTATCGAGGATCAAAGGTTTCCCATCAATTCGAAGCCTTTACTTATTTTTATTTCCCACCGTTATACCCGCCAATTTTTCTCCTCCATTCAATTCGAAAAAACTTAATAAATATCGAGAAAAGAGTTTCTACGATGACGGATTTTGAAAGTGTTTCTTGGATACTCGAAAGAAAGTCGAAGTTGTGGTTTTCCTACGACCAATGGGCACCGAGATTTCAAAATAGAGAACTCGAAAAGGAAAAAAGAGAACTCTGGTGACTGATCTTGTGGTTCACCATTCACACTTGAGAAAATACAAACTTTAGAGAAGTACAAAGTAGCTCAGGATCGACCCAACAAGTAACACAATTCGTTCTCCTCCATAGATACACATCCGGAGCTTTCGGTGAAAATATAAAATTCGTCAATAACAAACGTAGTGAAATGGCTCCGTTTATTCATAGCCGTAAAAAATAAATATCAACTACATTGATCCGTCGATTGAAATTTTCTCAAAGGGAATAATCATTTTCTTGACAGATCGATTGATTTTTTCGTTCCTGCTGTCGCTGAATCGATCACCGAACTATTGCTCAGTTTCGAGTCCTCCGCAGATCCGTATTTATTGTCACAGTTTGTAAATTTTTGTTCGAACGTTTAAACTTATACACTAAACTTTAAACAAATAAGGAATTCTATGCTAATGTGTTTCTAAGTGAAATCAACATTCCAAGTGCGTAGCACGAGTGACTTTTTCTCTTGAATAAGGTTCAAGAAAAAGGCGAAATTGACTCGATTATTTGAGTATCCGGAGAATTGTCATGAGGAGAGTGTTTTTTGGTGAAAAATTGATACGAATTTCACATCGCGATGGGCATCAACATTTCTCCGTTTTTTTTTTTTCTACGAGCCAAAAATTTGAAAAAACAATCGATTCCAAAATGTGGTGCAAGTGAAAAAGCTCTAAAATTTGTGGAATGAAAATTTGATCAGGGGCACGTCATGGAAATGTGTGGAAAAAAAAGTTAAAGAGACAACGAGGCGAGTTGCTTTTCGTAAGAATTTTTTAAGCTACTTCTTGTGGTAAAATTTCAAAACGCTGCGATCCCAAGTTGCAGAAAAATAATGACATTTTGGCGCGAGTTTTGAAAATTCTTTCGAAAGAGACATCGCGAGATCTCGATCGAGTTGCTGTCAATTAGCCCAGCTCCGAAGGAAGTTGTGTTTTTAACGTGAAAAAAAAGCACGCGAATTGAATGCGAAAAGAAATTGTTGATGAAATTGTTTGGTTTGTTTTGTTGGGGTTTTACGAGCTCGTGACTTCGCTCGGTGTTGGCGGAGTTCTGTAAATGCCGGTAAAGAGGATCGCCCGGTTGGGTCGATCGTAGATGATGTAGAGGAACGGATGGTTGGCATTGAAAACTTCAGGTTCGGCGGGTCTGCCAGAACGGAAAGTAAAAATAGCTGTTGCCGCAGCTGCGGTTGTTCCTTCCTCGCTAACGTCGACTTTGGCGCGATGAACGGCATCGCCGAGGTGCAAATTGCCTTGACCGTCGGCTAGGAATCCACGGAGGTCAGCTACGTCAGGTGTGACGAGATCACCAGCTCCAAGAGCATGAAGAAGGGGTGCGAGTTGGAGTTCCCTTTCGATACTGAATCGCGGCAGCGACACTTCGACTTCCCTGGGTGGCATACCGCCGTCCAAGATGTCGTAAAGTTCATCACTTCCTTTCTTCGTCTTCGTTATTCTTTCGATCAATTGATGAATCCCGTCACGATCGATCGTCGAGTTCATCTGGTTTCCGGAGTTCCCAATCGATCGCGACATCGCGAATGGTGGCAAGAAAATATACATTGACACATCGTCGCCTTTGTAGGGCAATTGCAATATGTGGGCGCCTAGAGGTTCCGAAATGACTGAAAAAAAAAAAAGACAAGCATTTTACATTCCATCGTTTTGTTTGTTTTACGGCTTTTCAAAAAAATTTATTTATTATTTTTTTTAATTTTATTTCCATTCATTATTTATTCATTCATTTATATAAATAATTATAAGATGAATTATATTATATTTATTATTTTAATATTATGTATCTACATAATATTATATTAATATTATATTACATATATTATAGTATATAAATAATAATATAATATAATATAGAAATAAATATGAATAATAAATAATTATCATTTATTTATTTTTGATGGATTATATTAAGTGAAATAATAAAAAATAGATGAAAAATCTTACCATGATTGAAAGTTCCTTTTTGACGCATGAACGTGACGAGATTGTTTTTAGTTCCATAGAAAATATCACGTTTGGAATTGGCTTTGTCGAAGCGACTTGTCCAGAGTCCTTTGTAATAAACAGCATTGGCAAGCACGAGATCAGTATCAGCGGTAATACTATCTTCTTGAAGGAGATCCTTAATGTGACCCTTTGTCGCATTGCTGACCCACTCGTTGATGTGATCGAGTACAAGTTTCGGATTGGCACGGAAATCGGTTTCCTCGAGTTCGCTATCGAAAAGATTCAGCATGCACTCTCGAACTTTTTTCTCTTTACTGATCCACAAATGGTTTACACTGTTGTACTCGTAACTCGGTGATCCTTTTCCCTGGAAAATGGAAACGATGCTCGATGATTTGATGCTCTGAATTCGTTGCAATTCTTACAATTTCCATTCAATTTCTTTTTCCAGATCAATTTTTGAAGATTTTTCAAAATATTTTTACTTGTCGCGTTTCTCTTTTTTTATCGAAACGCTGCCTCCTTACCTGCTCCTTTTTCTGGTGATTCAACAATTTTTCCAAACTGTAAGATCTTTGCAAATCGACCTTGGTAAGCTCCGCCGGTATTTTAAGCGCCATTTTTAATGACGACTCCGTTCCGTTTCGTGCACCGAAGTAAGCCAACATGATTGCTTGATGAATACTGTGAGGACTGAAGAACAAGTTGTCATCGGGTTCGATTAGGGAGGCTTGTCTCAATGCATCTAAGGAGAAATCCAAACGAGCAGAAGTCAGCAGATTCTTTGCATCGGGTTTCACCATCACTGGACTATCATTTCCGGTCAAACATTGAGCCGACGACGAGGCGACGTAGCTGCTTATCAGCAGCACGAACGTCAGACCAAACATTTTCTGGAATCATACGAGAATGACGAAAATAATTTAAAAAATTGTTGTCAATTGCTTTTTGCTTGATTAAAATTAACCCCAATTTTCATTCTCTTCGCAATAAAATTTCCCATATCCCGCATTTTGTAATTTCGATTTCCTCGACACTTGATTGTCTAGCTCGCCCAAACACCATGTGACAGAAAAATTGCTTCTTTAAAATTACCATTTGCATAATGAGCCGGACGAATCAGCGAGTGTCATTTTCTGCATGGAGAAATTTCGCGCAACTTTGAACACGAACCCCCGTAAACGAGAATCTATCGCAATTGTAAAATTGCCAAGAACGTGGCATAATTTTCCGCATGGAAAACGAACGATTTCTGTGTGCTGTGTGAAGAAAAATGTGACACAATTTCCGGATGTGATGGAGAAATGTTCGAAGGTAAACGGCGGCAATACGGCCGATTTTTTTATTATTTTATTGATAATGTTAAATTTTTAGAAATCGATCGTAAAAAATGGTCAATTGTTTGATACTTTTCTAGCCGACGAATCCAGTTTCTTTGAATTGACCTTTTTTTTCTGTTAGAGGCTCTCGTGAATAGCGCGAGCTCTTCCGAAAAGAAAAAGTCTTTCTTGGCTGTGGAGAAAGCGCCTCGATTTTACATGTTCGTTCGACTCGTGGTAAGAAGCATTTTTTATTTCCCCTTCTTTATCGCACGTCAGAGCAAACGACGTTTCTCGATCGGGCTGTGTGTACGACTTTCGAGAATTCGTCGTGCGAGCGGCTTTTTTTTCTTTTGCAAGAATGTCCTACACGATCAATTTGTTTTTTTTTTTATTTAATTGATGTTTCAAAATTGCATTGCAACACGATATCGAACGTTTCGATCGTGATTACAAAATCATAAATCTGTTCGTGATGTATTCGCATGAAAAATTGAGGATCGTAAGATTGTAAATTTTGAAAAATGTTTCCGTCGCGATGGGGGATCAGAAAATCTCAAAAATCGTGTAAAAATGTATTCCATTTAAACGTTTCTTTGTGCTCGAACGACTCATAAAAATGCGAACTCAATGACGTCTGATTAACGAGCAAAGGATGTAGTTATTGAAAAATAAACCGCGTCGGAATCGTACACGAGAGTCCGGTCACGTGGGACGTTAAGAATTCGAGGTCAGAGTCGAGGGAATCGATCACGTCGTCGTCCTAACCAGATTTATTTCGGTGTAAAGAATAATAGGCTGAGGAATTTCGGAAGAAGTCCGCCCTCGTAACATCGAACGATTGTATCCTGAATTACAAAATCTTCTTGATTTTGAAATTCTTCGTATTGATGTGTCGAGGTTCAAATGGGAATGAAAAAATTCTCAGCCTCATGGCGGTCTTTGAGAAGAGCAGGATGTTAAAAGTGAAAGTAACCAGAATGCACGTTGACGTCACCGGGTCCGGCTTTCTTACTTGAAATTGAAGTGTTTGTCGCATCGAACAAAACTTTTTTTTAATCACGTGAAGATTATGAGGAATAAACAATTATTCGATCACCTGAAACGCGCAACGATTGCGATTCGCAATTTTCACCCCCCAGTGAAGCTCCGATTGACCAAACGAAACAATTTGTTTTAGACTTTAATTCTTTTCCGAAACTTTCAAAAAGATTAACACTATCGCCATGACCTGAATCCTTGAGAACAAAAAACCACCTCCGATATGGGAAAACGAATGTGGACGAACGAATTTCTGGCCAGGGATCGTGGTAACGAAGACGATAACAAGAACAGCGACGCTTCAAGGGAAATACTTTTTTTTTTATGTTTTGCTCGTTTCACCGGTATGCTAATTGTCGTCGTTCCTGATTATTTCAGACACAAACAAGCCTCCGATGAATTGATGTTTCTTATCAAATGATAATTCACCGATTCCGTCGGAGCCTTAGAAAAATCATGAAATGGATTTGAATGTCTTTTACGACATGATTTTTCATGAATTCCGATATTCCTGGACATTCGGAAATCCATCGATCTAAAATCTTTGAATTAATTCTTCGATTACACTTACCGATACAGTCTGAACGAAAATATTCAATTCCCTCGGACCGTCGTGATTATAATGTTTGGAATAAATACGTTTGTTGATAAATTGAACGATCGTTCAAGGAAAATACAACAAAATTGTTATGACACACAAAATAGGAACGTTGCGTGACAGTGGCTAAACAAAACTGAATGGAGAACTCATGAAACTCACTAGACTCTCGCCTCGCGACAGGGACTCTCTCGCGTAGCAATATCCAATCCCCACTACCTTAAGGATCCACTGACCATCCTGGAAATAACAATAATACCCGTCGCCGAGTACCGGCACGCACTTTCCTATGGGCGTGACATCACTTCGTGTGACGCACTCTCTTACATTATTTGTTTATTGCGAATGCACGAAAAAACCACCATGAAAATTGTTGATTAAATCGAAAAATTCTCAATTAAATAATTCACGGAAATAACGGAATTCCAAATATTTCGATAAACTCAAAACCAAGGAGTTGGAGAAGGTCGACACTGAATATCGATATTACAAACAAATGAACATTTTTAATAATATCAAAATGTATGAAATTCCAATGAGATACACTCGTTTTTCTCGAAACTGTCAACAAACATGTGAAACGTAATTACTGAATCATGAAATGGATAAAAAATGGGATAATAATAAAAAATGAAAAGTTTGCCATAAAATTTGGACAATTTGGACGTTTCAATTCCGGCTGTCACGAGTTTAATTATTTATTAACCGATTACAGGAATAAATGGCCAAAGATTCACTCAAGGTTAGAGTTCATTCGCGCAGAATAATAATGTCACGGTATTTGTGATAAAACAAAAGAAAACGGATCGTAAAACAGATGCTGTAACAATCGAGATGCTCGTAAATTGTTGTTTTACGAGTGGGCTCGCACAGGTCGCCGGGTAATGAGTGCTGCGTTAATGACCAACGGTGCTCTCGGCTTCAATAATAACGTCCGGAAAATGTAGCGATGGAAACAAGGCCGTGCTTTATGTCACGGCGTTCAGCAAAGAAAACATCCAACACAATGGCTATTTTTTATTGCATTGAGACACGCTCGTTATCGGGGTGTTAAAACTGCGTGTAAAGTTGGTTAGCTAACGTCAATGATAATCTCATTTTTTCTCCTATTGTCAGTCACCCATTGCCTGAGTTTTTCATTTCAGTTTAAAATAATTTACATTTTTCTGTATATAACTATTTCCTGCTATGGAAATATTGCTTCTCATTTTTTTTTCACATTCCCATACAAATTTCTCTAGTCCAAAGATAATTGGTCAATTTTATTATTTTTCTATTCATTTGATTCGACTATTTATTACAATCGTATGAATTTTTTAATTAATGAAAATTTCATTTTGTTTTCCGGATTTTTTCTGTCCTGAAAATTCGGTTTCTCGTCATCGTCGGTGGACTAGGCAATTGCCAGTTAACTGTTAGTTATTTTAGCGAAGAGAATTTCGTTGATTTTTGGACGTTTAGAATTTTTGTTTATATTTAGATTTTCGGTTCAGGGAAATCCCTTAAAGCCAAATTTCTATTGTCCGTGTACGTGTATGAATAAACTATGATCGCGTGAGTCAATGCAGAGTTTCTAAACTGTTTGAGCAACCTTGCGCGATAATTCTGCGCTGGTAGAGATCGGAAAGCGAAATGAGAAAAGCCTTGGGCTTCGACCGGCGACGGTGGGCTACTGATATGGTCGTAACTGGATTACTCAGATCCTGAGATGGCTATGATAAAAATTAAAACTGCCTCCAGTAATTATAAGTAAACAACGATTCAATTGTTTCCCACGAAGAAAAATCATTTTCGCCCATCCATAACTCCAACGCGTGTAATCATTCGAATTTCAAATTCCACGTGAGTTCGTTACTCTCGCTTTTGTTCCTATAAATAGCGACGATGTCGAAGTATCGTTGCAGTTCATTGTCATTCATGGAAACGTTCAAAATCTTTTCGTTTTTTTTTATCAAGACTCGTCCCACCATCTTCGCGAATCTAAATCTCAAATTTGACAAAAATAAATCATTCAAATTCGATGACATTTATGAACTTTTGCAAACATTGATATTTGGTTTTTATTTTTTCGAATTTAAATTCCAACCCGGCAATAACGAATCGTGGATAAAAATTTATTTATTCCTCGAAAATTCAGAGTAAAATCGAAATTTTTTGACTCACAAATGACGAAAGGACATGATGCAAAGTTTGAGTCTCCCTAATGAACGATGAATAAAAGAAAATCCTTTTTTTGAAGAGTCAGCGGAAGAAAAATTTCCTAAATCACTAAATTTTCTTATTTTTGAAAAATTAGCAAGTTTTTTTTTGTTTTTGCAGGAAGGATATACTAAGAATGAGCAAGCATTGCTCTTTATTTTCTTGTCCCCTTGGTCGAAGATCCGGTCCGAGTGGGGCCAAGATCATTGACAAGCCAAAAGTAGGTCTCGAGACCCGAGTGAGAGCTCCTTCGAGAATATAAACGTGCATTTGTGCTATAAACTTGGGGCTTGAGTTTCATGGCATGAGTTTCGTGCTACGAGTGTCAACGGCATGCATTTTTTTCAAACTTATTTTATTGACAATAAACTGGAATTCTAGTTTCTTTTACAATTTTTTGCAACAACATTTGTACCGAGTTTATTAAAAATTGTGTAATCAGAAACTACTGGCATATTTAACAAGCCACGTGGTCGTTCAGCTTTCCTGACTATGTTTCAAATCCACTCAGACCTGGGAAATCCCCGAGAAATATTTTCCCAGTCAATTACTGATTCGAGAGAGCGCAACGATCTACACGTTTGATAATTTTCAATGAAGCTCCATGATGTCCAAGCAATAATCGATGACAATAAAAAAAATTTAATTCTTTTTATGAAACGTTATTCAGGTGAAATTCCGTTGGGTCTCAGTGACCCGACTTTTCCTTCGAATTATTTCAATTCGCACTGATTTGAAAAATTGTTAACCATGTTTTTTCCTTCGGTCGGAAAATCACTGGTGAATTATTTTCCGAGAGAATGAATTTTGCTCCAAATAATTGAACACTGAACAGAGTTGTGAAATTTTGTTTGACCGATATTTTTATTTTCTTAACGTAATCAGTGAGGTTTTCGTCTTGGAAAGAAAACAGCTCATGCTTGCCAAGTGCTCCGTAATCGTATCGAAACTGGGGTCACAAAGACCGCAACAAAATCACTGTCCAGTAGAGATAACGATGCTCGAATGAGCGTACATTTTTCAGGCTGAAACTCAGTACGAAACTGCACGAAAATAAATAATTTATTGGAATGTTGTTTTCAATCATTTTGGCTCGAACATCCGAAGAAAAAAAACGATTTTGAAAATACACTTGACCAAGACTTTTCCGGCGAGTGATGAGATGAGAACAAAACAGTATTTTCACAATCAAAACTGATCGATGACTCACCTTGGACTTTGATCGGAGGATTCACAGATAAAGTGAAATACCAAACTTGGCAGATTCTGCGATTCTCGTGGATTCTTCACCGATTTATTTAGCACAAAACTATACTTTTTCTCGATTAAAAGAAAATAGGAAAATAGTAAACGACCGTTTTTTTCTTATTAAAAAATTGGTCCACGAGACGATGAATATTTTGATTTTATTTCTATAAAAGTCAATAAAAACGTTCACTCTTTTCGACGAGCTGCACTTCTCGTGTGTGCGTTGCTACCAACAACTGCACGAGTGTTGGCTCTGGCCGGTGGCTTTATAAGCCACAAAGTCTCGTAATGCACGCTCAGAAAGTGATTCTGTTGCCCGCCTCGTACGAGAAGTTGTGCATGGGACGCTCTACGAAAAATCCCGTTGACTCTGTCCATCAATCTTCCCAATTGTCATGAATATGAATGTGTTTTTTCTTTTCACCAAAGAATAGTTATCGATTTTTATTGCCGAAGGGAGTCGATGGGAAAAATAGTGATTAATTTTTATCGATTTTTAAAGTTGACTTTTCATTGATTTTTCTGCAATTATTTTTTACGAGAATTTTTATAAATGAGAAAAAATATTGGGGCTTTTCTTGGAATTCTCTGAATATATCGATTCGTTGTTGTTTTTTTTTTTTTTTTTTTTTTTTT